>VNWY01001854.1:0-10831 GCA_009869845.1 Pseudachorutes palmiensis
ACGATCCATTTCGTCCGTATCGAGAAAAGTCTGTGGGTTGTGGTAGAATGTGTTCTCACTCTTCTCAGTCACGTAGCCAACCTTCATCGGACGACCAGCAATTTCAAACCCATTCAATTGCTCCATTGCTCGCTTCGCATCCTCACCCTCGTGAAACTTCAAAAAATTAAATTAAATAAAAAATAAATTAAAATCTTACAAAAAAGGTTAAAGTTATCAAACTATTGCGCTTACAGTGAGGAATCCGAATCCCTTTGAGCGTCCTGTCTCGTGGTCCTTCATGAGTAGGATTTCGTCAATCCTGCCAAATGGCTCAAAGATCCCTTTCAGCATTTCCTCTGTGATGTTGAAGTGGAGTGAGCCCACGTAGAGTTTCATAGGCCCTGGACAGCTGGTGGCCATTGCCGCGGCCAGTTGACCCGCCTTTGCCAACTGCCCTGCTCTGTTCTTCTCAGCCTGGGAGGGTTGGACAATGATCGGAACTCCGAGGACCTTCTGGCCTCCGAGTCCAAGGGCCAAGGCCACAGATTCAATGTCACGAAACTCAATGTAGGCGATCCCCTTAAATCTCCGCGTCTTGTTGCAAGTAATCATCCGAACGTCGCGTACTTTCCCCACAGTGGAAAAAAACTCTTCCAAATCCCTGGCACGAATGCGCTGACTCAACTGCATACAGAAAACTGTTCGAGCATCTCGCTCTTCCGGAGAAAGCGGAGTGTCACTTCCCAAGGTCAATGGAGAACGACTTCTTTTGGGTCCCAGTTTTAGCCTTGGAGGAGTTCCACTTCGAGAGCGTGGAGCTCCACGCCCGTAACCTCCACCTCGTCGTCCACCACCGCGTGGTGAGCGGCTCCTCCTTCCGCCAAACTCCTTTTCACGACGTCGATCACGCGGGCTCCGGCTTCTCCTCTTGTTTTCTCTACTTCGACTTCGACGTCGGTCCTTGCTTCCATCCTTTCGCTTCCTGTCCCTACTCCGACTCCTGCGATGTCTGTCCTTGCTTCTACTTCTTTTCCGATCTTCGGTTGATTTCCTAAGCACTTTCGGTCCATACTCTTCCTCTTCATCGTCGCTATAAAACAATAAAACAAGAGTGTTAAATTATAATTGAACTGCAATAACTATAATTGATGATTTCCTTACTTTGGTGTATGACTTCCAGCTTCCTGTCGCTGGTATGCACTTCCGTTTTTCTTGTATGCCGAAGCCCCATGGTCCTCAGTCTAAATTGATCCAGAATTGTAGTTTTCCATTTTGATTGTGAATGGGTGTAGTGAGGATGTATAAGAGAGGATTGATTAGGAATGGATTGTTTGGAAGGATAAGAAAAAAGAAAAGAAAAAATACGTTTGATTAGTTTCTATTGATACCGGATACAATTACCAGTGGTATTCCTCCATACACTCCTCCTCAATCTTAGGATCTAGATATTCAGCAGTTGTGGATTTAACTGTGTATTTTAGGGAAGTGGCCTTTGGGGTTGATTGATGGAGTGTGTAGGGGTTACTTACAGATTTCTTGTCGTATGCTGCTTCTAGCATTGCGTCCACATCGAACTCATCTGCCATGTTGTAAATCTATTGGATGAATACAGGGATTAATGTTGGTTAATCCGAGTGTCCAAGTAGAGTTAGGAAAAGGTCAATCAGGAAGTGACCTCCACACGAGAGAGAGACGACACACAAATGAAATGAAGAGAGAGTTATATTTTGTGGGCCAAAGAACCTCGACTGGATTGTTGCTGGAGGGGATTGAGTGGAGGAGAGGAAGGAAGGAGGAGGTTGAAGTGCCAAGGTACAAAACAACCCACATTAGAAAGGACAAACTAAAACACAACAACACACACAACAATCAGCATACAACAGCTGGACAAATCAAAATAACAAATTAAATATTACATCTTATAATCTAATAATTTAATAATTAACAAAACACAATATCAATTCATTCAATAAAGTAATAATTAGTTCAACTAAAATCAATTTATTCATATTTGCATTGCATTTGATAAATAAGGTGCTTATTTAATCGGTATTACGAGTCAGTTAAAGTGGATTTAAGTATACGAATTCGATGCAAATGAGGGATTAATATGTTTAATTAAATGGTCTTTCTCAGTATTTAATACAATTTGCAACCATAAATTATGTAATGTCACATAATTTTGCTGCATCTTGATTAAAATAATTTATCAAAAATTATGATTAAAAATGTTGATTAAAAATAGTTATTATGATTTTAACAATATTTTCAGCAGGATATAACCAGATTAGTTGATTTGGTTACCCTGATTTTACCATTGCAATTGAATTAGGTAGTTTTCTGACGTTGGACTATTTTTGGTTTGAATTGCCCATCGCTGGAGAGGGGAAGGTGTGGGTGTGGATGAAGGGTGTTTTTGATCATCCAATTGATTTGTTTTGAAATCTTCATAATTCCAGTAAACCGGCTGGATGCTGAGTACTGGCAACTGGAATTCATTCACTTGAATCTAATCGTCAAGTATTATAAATTGCTCAGAGGAGATCCACGCGAGGACTTTGGAATTGGTGAGGACTCGTTAGTTGTTACTGAACATAAGCATGATTACTAAACTAATTGTAAATTCCAAGTGCAGTGTGCCGATGGAGAGTGTAGATGTGGAGTCGAAAGGAGGGGTCACTGGACTGGATCCAGTTCCTCAAGGGTCATCCGCGCCAGAGGAACTAGGAGCAGAAGAAGAGGCAGAACCAACTCCTCCAGTATCATACCCTCTCAAAGTCATCTACTGTGGAAACTGCGGTAATCAAGTTTAACAATAGAATGAAGAACGGTAATCTTTTTTATTAGTTTCAAAGTCTCTTGTATCTCTTGCAGGCCTCCCTCCAGAGTACTGTGAGTACTTTCCCGATAATGAAAAGTGCCGGAAGTGGCTGGAAGAAAATCTCCCGAAGGAGCTAGGTTCCCTTGGGCTGAGTGGCGGGGAAGGAGAAGAGAAAAAAGGAAGGCAAAAGAGAGGTGGGAAGGGACTCGTCAAAACAAAGAAACCGGCTGGGAAAACTGGCCCCAAACGCATCTGTCTTTCAAGAGCTCCTCGAGGGAAAAAGAAGTCGGTAACGGTCGTCGTAGGTCTGGCGACATTTGGAATCGACTTGAAACTGGCTTCTAAATTCCTCTCAAGTCGGTTTGCGTGTGGTGCTTCCGTTACAGGAGAGGATGAAATTGTCATTCAAGGGGATGTGAAGGACGACTTGTTTGACGTTCTACCAGAGAAATATCCAGAGATTGACGAAGATCTAATTGACGATTTGGGTGATCAGAAGCGGTAGTAGGAATTCATTCCTAGCCAACATCAACAACAACATGAAGAGGAGTCGTGAGTTGGACTGCTACTGCTGTGGATTCCTGCCGACTTGAGTGAGTGTACGAGGGATTGATCAGTCTATTGGATTTGTATTTATTTTGTGTATGAGTAAATGCATATGGAGAGGATCAACTCCTATCTAACCTACACTCTGTTGCTCCTTCCGTTGATGATGTTGAAGAGGTTGTTGACAGTGTCTTGGATTCGTGGTGGTGGTGGTGGGGGTTGGAGGATGTGCAGTTCATTCTCGTGAATCCCTTGACCGCCATAGAAGGTGGAAGAGAGTCCAAGCCAGTGGGCGCATTGTGACCTGCACACGTCATCCTTCAATATCTCTTCCCTCGGTGCCTCCGCAGAGAGACGAGCACAGCTCGAAATCCGAAGGGAAGTGCACTTGCTCTGAAAGAGAAAAGGGTTAAGGACTGGAAGGGAACTTCTATGTACAGAAGGCAGAGGATTATTAATTGGCCCAAGATGAAATTGAGGTCAAGTGCCACATTACCCCTTCGGTGGTGCAGAGACAGGAAACACAAGGGGAGCGAAGTCCTTTTTCCCCAAGGGAAACTTGTTTGTTTCCGATGAGACAACCACGACCACCTCCGCTCGACGGGTTTTCACGCCATGCCTCCAGATTAACTAGGGGCAGTCGATTGCACGGAAGTCGTGGATTCCTAACTCAAAAGATTACTCACACTTTGTGGAAATGTGACTTGGAGTTTATATATTTACAGGAAGTTGTGTGGTGCATCGAATGCGATTTTCTGAATTTCCCCCGGAAGGTCAAAGTTCTCGCAAATGATTTTGGATAGCGTTGCCTTCCTCACTTCTGCCAGTTGAACTGGGCTGAAGCGAAGGAGTGGGTCGTTAGTTTCGTACCAGAATCGATCGCATTGACGAAGTCGTTTGAACTGGTTTCCAATGATGCAGGACATGGTGGGCCCAAGGATCCCTCCACCCACGGGGACTGGTCGTTCCACAATAGAACCCGTGAAGAGGTCAATGTCATCAACATGTTCGTATGCCTACAAAAGAATACACAAAAATACTTTATAATTTAAGTTGTTTACGTTTGGATGTTTGTGTTTACATGTTGCAGTCTAATGATGACATCAGTTGGGATTTCAGTCTGGAGTTCCTGGAAGTTGTTTGCCTTTGGGAGTCCACATGCTGCTCTGTAGGCGTTGTAGCCAGGGAGTCCGTGGTCCCTTCCTCTCTGAAGGTTCAAAGAAACCAAGTCCATCCCACTGAAACTCCGCCTCGAATCCTCAAACAAATGGTTCGTGATTTCCTTCGTAATGAACGGATCGTTTTGCTCCATGGGCTCAGCCACCAAACCACGAATAACCTCATCAACCATCCACGACTGGAAAAATAACATTAAAAGTATCCAATGAGAAAGTAACTTGTGCTGACCTTGTAGAGCATGTCTGGATTGAAGAATCCGTTCCTGAGGGGAATGTGTGGACTCATCCCATTGTAGCCAGTGTCCATCCTGGCCAAGTTGGGCCTAATGAGGCTGTGTCCAAAGCGAAATGCAGCAGCTGCAAACTCATTGTAAGCATTAGGAGCGCAGTTTGGGTCATAGCTCGCGTAGTATCCTTCATTCTGCAGTCCAAGTGCATAAGCATTCACACGCGTCTGGCCAATGAGCCTTGGGAGGAACTCAGAATATGCAATGTGTTGACTCATGGCGGACAAAATCCTTTTTCCTTCTTGGTAAATCCTCTCCTCGTCCCAGTGCCTGTTGATCCTGCTCAGTTCCCCAGCAATCCGATTGTGCTCCCGCAGGAAGATCGTGTGGACAGCAGCCAATGCAGGCTGCTCACTGCCAAAGAATAAAAATGGAATATTTATAATCATGTCTTATTTATAAATAATGAAAGATTTTACCTTGCGCGTGTGTCCCCTGCGTAGAAGCACATTCCACTTGGGGATCGACATTCCTTCATTTCCCCCACTTGTGGCATAAGGACTTTTCCCCCTTGGCCAGGATTCAGGGTCACATTGAGCATTCCCCCGCTTGCACGGAGAGAGTGTGCTTTGCAGTAGTTCTCTCCGTAGACCTGACTGCTGTCCAGGTAGGCTGAGTTCTGGTTGATCTGCTGCCGAGGACCAAGACACTTTTGTCCAGCGAGACTCCGTGTAAAAGGGATGCAGTAACCCTTTCCCTGCGCTGTTGCTGCCTGGGCGGGGTAGTAGGAGTCTGAGGTGGGGACTTGGATTGGGTAGCACTCCGGATGAACTGTTCGCCCACTGTCACACTCACGGCAATTCAAAATGGCGTCCTTTGGGCCTTTGTTCACTGGAGTAAAAGTGATGTCGTGGTCCAGGAACTGGGCGTATCTGGAATAATACGCCATTGTTATGCCACTTTGTATTAGAATAATGTTCCCTTACTGCATGAACATGAGCGTGTGCCTCTGGGAGAGATGAGAGACATCAACATGTACAATTGCTGAGACGTGTCTTGGGGATGGGAGGAGCCTTCCTGTGACTGACCTCCGTTTGGGTACTGCTATTCCATCATCATAAACTGGTGGCAACATCCGGTCGAAAGGAATCACAGACTTTCCCCAGTTGGGGTGAGCAAGGTTGTTGCACCAGCCAGAATAAGTCCTCCAACGATTGGAACCATCACACTTACCCAACTCCTCCTTCACTCCGCATTTAGCAACTGGAAATTAAATAATTAAATAATTAAATAGTTATATAAATAACAATGAAATACAATGAAGTTAATTTTATCTTACTGTATTCATGTGCGGGAACAAAGGGCGTGATATCAACTCGAGTGAGAGGGTCCAGGGAGAAGCGAAAGTCAGAAGAGAGAAAGTTTGCATGGCGTTTTGGTCTTGTTCTCTCATTGGCTGCTTGTGCAATGTCCTTGAGGAGTGCTTTGGAAGCAAATTCCAGTAGAATGGAAGTATTTGATATCCAGAGTGACTCTGGATTTGGAGCATTGAAGGCGAAGGCTGTCCCTAGGGAGGACTTTGGGTCTGCACCTTCAACTGAAAAGAAAGGCAAGTGGGTATTTGGGGTATTCCGAGAATCACAAGCATTGATCTCCTCACCCGTCAGCCAGAGGTTGTCAAATGTTCTTCTGCCGGGTCAACCAACCAACTTCTCCCTTGGCAAAGGTCAGCTCAAGCAGCTTCGGAGGAAACGGAAAGGACTTACCAAAACTAAAACGATGAAATTCATGACAATTGTTGGGAAAGCTTTGTTTTTGTTTCATGAACTTGTGAACTCACTTTGATGTATTATTTGTGAGTGTGTGAGTGATGGAGTTAAAATACTTTTTCATGAGTGTCCCTGTGACATGAAGGTGTGACAATTAGAAGTGAATGTCCCTGGAAAGGATGTTGGAGAAAGTGGTTATACCGAACTCTGCGTTGAATTGATTGTTGATTTGTGTTAATATTTGTCTGTTGTGAAAGTTGTTGAAGGTCATCTTTGCCTGTGGAATGAGTGTTGTGTTGACCTCCTGTGACATGGATGAGGATAGCCATAATTAGACTCAAGGGCTCCCTGAAAAACAAGATCCAGTGAAAGGGAAATCTGTAGGAAAGGATTCTTCAAGGATGAACCCTTCCTTCTATTATTGGATTCAACCAACGAGGATTCATTCCAACAATCACAACAATTAGCACCGGAAGTAACAATCTAATGAGGCAATCCCCACTCTCACACTTGCCACAATTCACTCACATACACGCCCACGACTAATTGCAATTCATAAATGTTTGTCTCACCATCGGTACTGCAGGAACTTCCTCATTTCATGGGAAATGACAGAAATGAACTGTGTTGTCTTCTGGACTGTCCTTCCCTTTCTCGTTCTTCTGATGTTGATGATGGACTTCTCTGAGTCGACTGAATCCGGACATCGGAAGGAAGGGTTGAGCTGAAAGTTATTTAGTTTATTAGAAATGAAGAAGGCTGTCCAAGGATGCGGGGAGCCTTGTGATGAATTCCCTCTGACACCCTCCCCCCAGTTGACCCCTTGAGTCACAAATTACTCAACAAACCAAGGAAGTATACAAACGGATCCTCCACCCATCATGTCTTCATTGTTCATGTGGAGGAGGTTGAAGAAATACATCAAAACATTCATTCCTCTTTATTCGTCAGTTTCCTCTTTGCATTCTGCATTTAATATGAAGACTGAGAAATGGTGTGAATTAATTTGGAAGAATGAATTATTGTGTAATTTCGATTATTTTATTAATTACAATTCATTTATATGTAAATAACCTTTTGACATGAAGAGGATTTCCAATCCTCATTTCCATTTCAGACGATGCTAACGGAAGTCCAAAGAAAGAATCAAAACTAAGATGCGACGACCAGGCTAAGGGAAATGGTTCTGTCTTCTGATTCGTCCAAAGGTTCGTCTGTAACCTAGGCACTCTAGGCAGCAAGAGACCAACAAACAGTCATTTAATTTAACTTGTAGTTTATCTTGAGTACTGCTGAAGTTAGTAATTAATTAAGTTGGCATTAAGATTTAATTAGGGGAATCGTCAAGTGGCGTGGGCAGTGGCAGTTGAGTTGAGACTTTTGACCAGTGCAAAGATGGATGTGACCCAACAAGCTCGTTACTTGACTGATTTGGAATGGAGGGTGTGTCACGCCGTGAACTTATATGCCTATAAGAATGGTGTTGAGAACCAATCACCAATGGTGAGAAGATGAGTCAAACATTGACCTATACATTACATTCACTCTTCCTTTCATTCCAGCTCATCCATGTCCCTCCAGCCATGAAGTCAAGCATGAAGATGGTCTTACAAGTCCTCAACGAAAGACTCAAGTTCCCAACTGGATATGCAAAGTCTGTCTTTCGGATGGACGGGACGAGGATCCTGAGTCCATGTCAACTGGAAATGTACAACAACTACGTGGTCGCAACCAACAACGACAAACACTTTAAGGTTTAACTAAATTAATCAATTAAATTATTAATTATATAAAAGAGATATTTTAATAGACTTGTCAGTATGGGAAGAGAAGGTCTCCGCTCCTTGTCCTCAACTCTTCAGAGTCCAAACACGCGAGGGCCATGAGCTTCAATCGAGAACAACTACGTTGTTGTATTCTGAGATCTGGAAAGGTAACAAATGAATTACCATCAACAAATGAATTACCATCAACAAATGAATTACCATCAACAAATGAATTACCATCAACAAATGAATTACCATCAACAAATGAATTACTATCAACTCGTATAACCTTTTCGTCTCTTCTTCCTGTCCGTTAGAGTGAAGACAGTCTGGGATACGTCTGTCCAAGGGCCTCTGTGGAACAATTAACCAATTGCTGCAAAGGGGCAGAACTGTAAGGACCCACAAACCTCCTCTTTCAAATTAAATTGCTGTGTTTAGGTTCAAGGGGACTTTTGCAAGTGGCCCTGGACGGACTGGAAGGAAGGCGATGAAGGTGGCGAAGAAAGTGGGAAGGGAAGAAACAAGGACGGGGGATGAGACAGCGCCAACCAGCCCAAGGGGGCAGAAGACTGTGACTGTTGGGCAGATGAGTGTTGAGTTGGATGGAGTGACTGGGGTTGACCTCATGAACAACAATGACCTCCTGGACACAATCATTTCTGTCAAGAGAAGTGATGGGAAGTTGCCCCCCACGGAGTCTGAGAACTGCATCAATCTCCTTGAGGAAGTCAATGGAAACACGGTAGAATTCATTAGAACCGTGAATGAAAATGAACTGAAGGTTTTTGTGTTTGTAGACTGGTGAGAACTCTTACTCTGAAAGTGACTTTGAAGAGGATGGAGGAGACACGGAGTCATACGTGGAGTCAGAAGTTGAACTAGAAGGACCAATGGAGTTGACAAGCGAGCATGAACAACCGGAGTCCCCTCTGCTCAAGCTCACCCCCTCCAAGTCCACTTTCTCCATCCACAAGTTCACAGCCATTTCAGGCACAGAGACAGAGGCTGGTCTAGTCCAGGAAGCAGAAGTGATTCCCAAGACAGAGGTCATTCTCCCTCCTCTCGAGATACCAATGTCTCCACCCTATGAGACACACAAACCACTCCCTCGCGATACTTCCAGCAGTCATTTCTGTCTCGGTCGGCGGAGTCATGGCTTCCTTCTGGAGGATCAGACGCAAGAGGACTTCTTCTCTCCATCCCTTCCACCCAGGGACGAATTCCCCTTTGCAAGTGGATGTCCTTTAGTACACTCAAGGGGCTCAAGCATATTTCCGCGTGTGTTTGTCCAGTCTAGAGGTTTTATTCCCCAGGAAGACTTTTACTTTTCCCCCAAGGTTGAAGGGAGAGGAGTCCAAACGGAGACCAAGGACAAGGCACCCAAGCCTCTTCAGTTCAAGAGTGTGGAGACCATGACTGACTTCCCTAACAAGGATTTTTCTCCTGTAGAGATGGAGGCCCTCTGCACAGTGTCCTTGCAGAGGCCAAGGGAGGAAGCGCCAGTGAGGAAGAGTGAGCAGAGTATTGTCCCACCACCGCCTGCCTTTGCAGATGAATTTCCAAACCCCCTGGTTCCTTCTTCCTCTACATTTGGGACAGTTTCTTGCAAGCGGAGAGGAAGGGAGGCTGTGAAGAAGTACATCGGACTGTATCACGTTGAAGATTTCAATTTCAGAAAGGGAATGAAGTCCCCGCTACCTCATTCCACTCCACCACTCAAAGGGAAGAAGAAAGAGAGACAAAAGGTCTGGTCACGCCGGTAGAAGAACCAAAAGTCATGAATCTAAATTACAAACTGATGTAAACTGAAGACCAATTTTGTAATGAATTACTCTCTGTTTATTTACTGAAGTAAACAAGAGGTGGAAGTAAGAATGCTGGATGGAATGCTGGATGGAATGTTGGATGTTGTATGAAATATGAATAGACTTAAGTGTTTAGTTTTCGCAGCAGACGGAACCCTCTACTGGTTCGTCACACTCCCCGTTTATATTCTTTTCCGCTGCCTGGCATTCTTCCATATTTTTGCACGTCCCAGTGTCTTCTTTGCAGCTCTCTAAAGGAATAACAAAATGAAATCAGGGGCGTGGGACAGAGAGGTCAGTTGCATGGTGGAATGTTCCTTACGTGTCGCAGCCAAGTGGACGAGGAGAGCCACCACCAGGAGGAGTTTGAGCAGAAGCACCTTGAGTGAAACCATGTTGGAACCAATCAATAAATAAAATAAAGGAACCACTCGCTCCCTTTTATAAACTATCCAGTTGACCCCATCCGCTCCAGTTCCTCATCATAAAGAGAATGAATTCACATTGGGTGGAGGGCAATGACTCCTTGACACAAATTAATTTACAATTCTAACACTTCCTTATTACCCTCTTCTTTCTTACTTCCTACTTGGAACGAATTCAATGAAATCAATAAATATCAATTGGGTTTTAATGAATTGACTTAGAAGACCCTTCAGTTGACCCCTTGGTCTCTCCACCTTCCTTTTCATACCCTGCAAAGGAAAGAGAATAAACAAACAATTAATTAAAGT
>VNWY01001855.1:0-10825 GCA_009869845.1 Pseudachorutes palmiensis
CAAGAATGGTGGGTACGCATCCGACTAGAGCCTAGAAAAAGACAAAGTTGGAGCTCACCACACCACGTTTGTTAGCTAGGGGCTAGGTTGACGCATGTGTGTAACGAGAGCAGGAGAGGTTGATAGAAAGCATGTCTTACTTTAGAAAATCGGGGAACCCCTTCACAACTAAGGCTCAACCAATGCAATGACAGCATAAACAATATTTCTTAGGCACAAAGTGTAATCGACCTGTAAAAGGGAATGTGATTTTGTAACAAAGCCTGACCTATGCACCATAACAAAGCCTCGCTCATTACCTGCTACTGATGCTGCCAGCACCACACAAGATTAATCGGAACGTATAAAACAGCTGCTCACAATTGGCAAATGACACTTTATCGGTAAACTAAACAGAAACACGAACAACAGGACAGGAAGTTCAACATTTTCAAATTAATTTTTTACCGCCTTCTTTATTTCCTAGAATTTACTGCCTTCACAAATTGGTGTCCCTAAAACAGAGATTCGCTTCGAAATGGTTTGTAGGTTTTATTTTTGGATTTTTTAGGGTAGAGTAACTGGTCTAGATTTAGACAACGACGTTGTCACCGACTGGAATGAAAAGCTACGTCAAGCCAATCAAGAACGCTACCCTCGTCAGATGCTGTTACGTGATGGAATTTAAATAAAATATATAAAAATATAAATAAAACCACAATTTTAGTGTTATTCGCCATCTGTATGAACATTTTTAGATTTCCTACCCAAGTATCGTTACAGACGGGATTTAAAAAACTATTCTTTTGACGTTAACCTCGCCAACGAACCGTCATTCGATTCTATTTGTCATCCCTGACCCCTTGCTCATCTCCCTCAAAATGTGTTCCTTTCATTTTCACTGCTACTCACAACTTGTTTACCAACCTCTAACATAAACCCTAGCTGGTTGTGCTAGAATTTATGGACTTAAATTCTTGTTCTTATTTTAACCGCTAATGACAATTTACTGACTACTTAATTATAATCATCGTCCTTAAATCCCTCTGAACGATACATAAACAGATATCCCAAAAATATTTATTTTTAAGCAGAGCGGCTTTTGAGTCTTGCCTTGCACAGCGCAATACAGATCAAAACTATTTAATTTCCTATTCGGTACGTTTTCCAATCAATTAGTCTAGCCACCATTACAACTATACAACCGAATCGACAGGGTCGGTATTTTAGGGTGACCGCATTATTGAAAGATTGAAGGGGACTGGAGAATGTCAATTTTGGTAATGCCGTCAGTACGAGAAGTAATCTGTGTTATAGTTTTGAATTTTAATTTTTAAATTGATTTGACTAAAACGGCTCAAGTTGAAAATGAGGAAGAAGGATGGTGGTATTGTGCAGGTGAAGGCTGTGCTAAGTGACCAAGGGAACTCGCTTATACAAGTGCTCCCAATTCCATTTGACTATGTGGTAACCGAAGACAAGCAAACGGGGGAGTCGGAGATGAAGTGCATCACACTTCGGTGCTCACTAGCCTCAACTGACGAGGTCATTCCATGGCTTGAAGCCTTTGAAAAAAAGTCATTTACAAGATGGATTGTCGGCAGAGCTACCAATGATCCGACAAGGTATTTTACAATTTTATCAAAATTAGCTTGGCTTTCTGACTCAGCCACAAGTTTAACTGTCGTTTGTTTAACAGATTCTTGTTCCGGCGGCAGTGGCTCTGTCAGCATTGTTGTCTCAACAAAGGAAAAACTGCAAAGACCAAATCCACCAACTGTAAAGCCAAAATTGATTTTAAGATTAAGAAGATCACATGTGATACAAAGAAAAAGGATGAATTCTTGAAACTCAAGCCTCCGCTCCCTGCCATTATTAAACTCTACTACAGTCATAATCATACAACCGAGTATGTCGAGCAGCGAGCAGCTTTCGTCCAAGAATTTGTTTCAACGCAGCAACAAATCACAACCGAACTCCACCGGCTCCGTGATTTGGTTACGAAGAATAAGCCTGGGCTCAGCGCCATGAGACAGTTTCTTAATCAAATCAAAACTATTAAAACTGAGGCAGAGCTCTTTGAGTCCATGAGAAAGATTCGAATGAAGCCTTCAGTATTTACTCGAATAGGACGACCTCCGAAGAACAAGGCATCCCAAATCCTTCCTCGGCAAAAGAAACCTCCACATAAGCGGATCAAGCTAGAAAAAACAAGTTCNATCCCAAATCCTTCCTCGGCAAAAGAAACCTCCACATAAGCGGATCAAGCTAGAAAAAACAAGTTCAGAAGTGGAGGAGGAGCAGGATGGCTTCACCGAAGCCCTCATAACTATCGAGCCAGAGGAAACAATCATAGGAACTGATGAGGAACAAATAGAATTCCATACTCTGGAAGAAGGGGATGAGACAATTCAGGCGACGACCACAATCGAAACGATCGAGTTTGCATACCTCTTCCAACAAAGTTGAAATCTATCGGATTCAGCATTGACGAAAATGCCACAAGGAATGAATCTGGCGCAGAAGACGAAAGCACTCTCATCTCACCTGAACGTAAATTCAACATAATTTATTTTTAAACTTTTAGTTATACAATCGTAAATAAATTGTCAACTTTTACAGTTCCCTTTCAGGGTGTCCGATGAGGTATTTACTATAATTTCAGGCAGTCATTCATCCTCTCCACACTTGATATATATCAGTTACTTCAGGTGAATGGAATGTTGCTATTTTCTGCATAGTTTCACTCCTTCAGAATGCGAAATTGCCATATGACGCTGGCCATATTGAAATTGATAGTTATAAGAGCTAAAATTAAAAACGATGAGTCATTCCCGTCCATTAACGGAAAGTAAGGCCCCACTCGGCGATGACGATTTCCTTAACATAAACAAACATCTTCAAAATTACGTCAACGTAAAACAAATAGTGGCGGAGCACGGGTTTGTAATTTTAATGCTGAATCATTTAATTTCTGGCGAATTCACGAGGTATTCTTCTGAAACGGAAGTAGCAAACTTGTCAAATATTTAACTTTGCAAAGTTGTTTGTCCAGGTTAGGAAGCCATATACCTTTTAAATTACGAATTCTGATTTGTTTGTGACTTTGACCCACTTTAGCCACAGAAGACGACATGACCAAAACTCGCCTACATGCGACGCGACATGCAATAAATATTGCCAACAAAGACCTTTTGTACTTTGGGAATGACTATCATTTAAGTGTAGTGTTGATGGTTAAACTTTGTCAAAAGTTAAACTAATGTACGACTTTTGCTTCCTTGTCTAATTTTATGGTCATCGGATCCCCCTCTTATAATTGCCAAAACAAAGTGTCAACGGAGAATATAATTTTCGAAAAACATTCAATTGAGTCATCGCACATTTCATCATCGCTAGCCTTCCGTTTCTTTTTATTCACAGTTATGCTAAATAAATTGTTTTTAGGCTCTCAAAGGTCAGGGTCCTTCTAGCCCTTTAAAGCACAAGTTGTTTTACAGGTTTTGTGCATTAGGAAATCTGACAATAATGCAGAGAGCCTTCAATTTTAACGGAAATCCCTATCCACTGATGCGCAAAAGAAAAGCTATTAAATTAACTAAGCTGCAACTCAATTGACAGCATCCTTGTGACGCTGCTTCATTGGCACTTTATAATCAACGCCTGCTTCTCCTTCAAGATCATCAGACAAAATGGGAGAACTGCAAATCGCGGAATTGGTCTAAAGATGTCTAGAGAGAAACAGCGCGACGCCTCCGTAAAGAGTGTCGGATGATGGCGTCTGTATTTTGTACAAAGCCTTTTGAAGTTCAATTGCGAAAATCAAATCTGACGTCTAAATTCACTTCCTCGTGTGAATGGTGTAAAACATCATGGAAATTGAAAAGTGGAATTGGCGTCGGCCTCGGGATTCTTTCAGCTTACTTTAGATCTCATGCAATCACTTGTAATGGGAAGACATTATTGAGGAATTTGGAGAAAATATTTTAATGTTTGTTTAATCCTAATCTTTATTGCATATTCTCACACAAACAGACTTGTTGAACTCGGCAGAGACGCTTCATTGGAGGGGTCAAGTTAGCACGTCAATGTCAAGTGAAGATTGATTACACAAAGGAGGTAGACACTTGATAACATTGTTTTTCCAAGAATTGGATGACTTATTGATTGGTCAGACATTAGATATCGACAGCTCATCGACATTCCTCGGCTTCTCAGCGTCCACCTTTGAGCGTCATTGCCTAACCAGGTGCTAAACGGTATTGCGAATTCCATTCCAAGAAGTGATGTCCAAAAATAAATTAAAAGAATCTCACTCATCAGCAGGATTTAAGTGCTGGAGTGACTTCATAATTCTGAGTGCTTTTTAATAAGCTCAATAAGAAGTGATTCAATTTTGATCAAGGCTCGTGGGCAGACGATTGGTTAATGATTTATCCACCCGTTTTCGCACTTGGCAAGCTGTTTCGGGGGGAGCTCCAGAAGCGTCGCCGTCCTAATAAAAAGCTTGGCTTTGATTTCGTGAAGAACTTCCCAACAGCCTCTGCTTTCCATTTGAATTAGATTCGCTGCGTCGCGAATCAGTTGCAAATAGTCAAAAGCAAACGGGAAGGAAGAAAGCGTCGACAATTCGGAAGACAAGCTTTAGTCCGACTGCTGCCCTGATCCAAGCTGACTGAGTTGAAAGAAGAAATTACTTGACACAATAGTGAAAGTCTACTGTGATTGGCCAGCATGCACGCTTTCTTTCCAATAATCCTGTCCCTCGCCAGTATTGGCATCCAGTTTACATCCGTCAGTGCACTAGGAGGAAGATTTGCAGACATTCAGGTAAAATAATGATTCCAAAATTTTGAACTTCTCATGGAATGTCACTTTCGCTTTTACTAATGCTCATCCACGTCGCCATTCTTTATTTGTAACTTCTCTTTTCAGGGAAGCTTTTGTGCATCACGCATTGGTGGATGTTGTCCAGGACGAATTGACGAATGTCACACCCCGATCGAAGACCACTTGTGCTACTGTGATGAATTCTGCGATGGGGATGAAAAAACTTATAGGGAGGATCACGACTGTTGCCCTGATTTCTCATACGTATGCAAAGGCGCTCCGCGTCCCATCACCGGAGGTAACTCACGCTCTCTTGATTACAGCGATGATGCCAATAAGTGAAAGGATGTGTAGCCTTTTTAATGTTCTATGATGTCATGATGAAGCATCATAACTCAGAGTTAAAGTAGAAATTTCCATTAAGGCGTGTAATTAAATATTTCATGCAAATAACCACGTTAAATCAACAATTTTACAATTCCTTTCCAGTTTGTTATCACGACGGTGATTCCCACCCGGCTGGATCCACCCGAAAGGACAATTGTAATCAATGGTGAGTGATGTAGCTTGATATTCCTGTCATAAATTTAATTTCCGCGGAGGGTTGGAAAACGCCCTCACACTTCTGCTAATTCGTTTTTACGAAGTCAAGGGTGTGGGGGCCGGAAGGAACCAGTTTACTCAAGTACGGATGCACCCCACTTCCGCATTATTCAAGGACTTCTTTTGGTCGCAGACTATAATTAATTAATAACATTTCTTTTTTATTTTACAGCAACTGTGTTGCCACAAGCGATGGAAGTGGGAGCTGGATTTGCGAAGACGCGGAATGCTTGATTGACTCTGAGGTCATTGAGACAGTCAATCGAGGAGACTATTTATGGAAAGCTTCAAATTACTCTGATTTCTGGGGAAGGACACTCTCTGATGGAATCACATACAAACTAGGCACACTTCTTCCCGAGAAGGCGGTAAAATTCTACGATAACATCTTGTGGAGACGCCATGCCATGCCTTATCTTTATTTTCCCATTTCTCAGGTTTATAACATGAAGCCCGTACGACAAATCTACGAGCCGAATGACCTCCCACCCTCATTTGATTCTCGCCAAAATCCAAGTTGGTACAATTACATTCAGCCCGTAAGCGATCAAGGCTGGTGTGGATCTGATTGGGCAGTGAGCACTGTAGCGGTGACAGGTGAACTTCTATCCAATGAAATGGCAAGACGCCCTCTGACCGATAACTTCGTTTTTATAGCTGACAGATTGGCAATTCAATCCAAGGGAGTGGAGATAACTAAATTATCTGCACAGCATTTACTCGCCTGTGACAGAGGACAACAAGGGTGCAAAGGAGGTCACTTGGACAGAGCTTGGAATTTCATGAGGGCAATTGGGTAACGAGCACACAAAAGACTCTGTGTAATAAATCTCAAAAAATTAAAGTGATGAAATGTCTTTTTGTTAGAATCGTGGACGAGGTTTGCTATCGCTATATCAGTGGCGGGACTGGAGATGTTCCAGCATGCTCTGTATCACGACAGGCGTCACTTCACGACTGCAGAGAGTCCAGCCCTCAGGCCAAAAATAGGTCGGACCTTTACAAAACTGGACCTTCCTATCGAATTAGCAGTAACGAGGACGACATCAAATTTGAAATTTTAACCTATGGACCTGTCCAAGGTATTTTGAAATGGCATTGTTGCTGCGGCTGGCTCAACTACAAGAAGTATAATTTATTTTTCTAGCTGTGATGGAGGTTTCTCCAGACTTCTTTGCGTACCGCAGTGGCATTTACAAGAAGTCGAATCTGAAACCACAAAGTCGAGTCGGGTTCCATTCAGTGCGCATTCTTGGATGGGGTGAAGAATTCCATAGAAGGACAGGTCGTCAAGTACTGGGTAACTGACACTTGAAATTGGCCATTGGCCAAGGACTCTAGACTTTCACTTTTTATGATTTCTTTTATGTAGACAATTGCCAATTCCTGGGGAACTGCTTGGGGTGAGACTGGAACCTTCCGAATTATCCGTGGAGAAAACGAGTGTGACATTGAGAAGTTTGTCATTGCTGCAGTGGGCAAAACTAGCCAATGAGAAGACATTTGCTTCCAGAAAGGAATTGAAGTCACTCTTCGACAAGGATGAAAATAGACGCCTTGCAAAATGGGGCCGTGCGTGACCAGCATAGGGTGTATGGAATGCGCCTCTAACTTCTGTCTTGCGTAGTCGCCATTCTCAATGGTCGCCTCTAGTGTTCAGACTAAGTTTCATTTGGAAGGAGAAAAACCATTGCAAACGTAATGCGCCGAAACGTTATAACTGCCACATTTGTAAATTCCTGTTCGTTAATTACTTTTCGTATTCTATAGTTAGTCATAACTATTTCTTATACGTACTTAAGTTTCCCTTAGGTTAAATAAAATTGTCTTAGTTCCGGATTTTGCAATAAGGAATTCCATGTTCCGTTTCCGGATCCGGAGGTAGTTCAGTAGGCTTGGCCTAATTGTTGGCAATGAACCCCGACGTCCAAGGTCGTTCCTTTCGTCATAAGAAGGTGGAGGCGCAACCTGTCTCCTATTATGCAATTGTGAAATATGGAAACATAGTTTTAAGGAATACGGAAAAGGTTAATAAAAAGTTGTTCCTTCACTTTTTCTATATCAAGCAGCCGAGTAAGAAGTTAAATAGCCTCAGCCCCTGTCCCTCGTGACCTCTAAAAGTATAATAGAGTTGACGTATCTTTAATTACAAACTAAGGCAACTGCGTAGTATGCACCGGTCTCCAAGGCTGACTACTTTTTGGCACGTTTCAGTTTTAGAATATTTCGCTCAGAAGAAGCATTTCATGGTTCACTTTAAGCGTTCGAGTCGGCTGAAACGGTCGATTCTTACATTTTCCCACAATTTCCAACATGGACTCAGTATACCACTACGCCCAATTGGCATATAGCAAACTACTGCGCAGGACTCAATCAGTAGTAGAATCAACTGCAGCGGAACAAGTAGCCGCGCGAACTCCGAAATGGAATAATTCTGGGAATCGACGATTAAGCGAAGATGTCACATCATCAAGCAATTCTTTCTCTGATGGTCGTGATATGTCGCCATGCAGCCTACATTTACCAGTAAGGACGTCACTCCTTCCATTTTATGGGCTGAGCCAATTTCCTCACTTAATTTTTCTTCTAGAATGAATTACTGGATTTAATATTTGATCATTTGGACACGAATACGCTCAGAAGTTGTCGGCAAGCTTGTTATTCATGGAATTCGCTCATTACTTCAAAGAAATCATTTCGTGACAGTCTCTGCGTGTGCTACGTAGAGTCGGACAAAGCATCGGACTTGCATAGTGCCCAAGACTTCAAGGAAGGGAAGATTCCACTTCAACTGGATTCTATAAGACTTCGTAATTTGTATTCCTTCTGGGGATCGCTTCCGAAAGACTTGCTGGATGGCATGAGTATTGAAAGCAAGCGCAGAATAACTTGGCTGGAAATAGCAAACAGTCAACTCAAGGTGTCACAGCTTCTAGAAATTTTGGAACATTTCGAAGAAGTGAAAACATTGCGCATTACCGGCGACACCATTGTGCACGTAACTGGCTCTGCAGCTGGTGGTGTTCCTGATCAGGATGTCACTCTTGGCCGCCAAAATTTGAAACAAATTGAGCACCTTCATCTTCACTTTGAAGATGTTCACAACTTCCTCCTCATGCTAGACCGATTGGGACTTCTGGAATTTAACAATCTTCGCACTCTAGACTTGAAAGGGAATGCTGGCAATACCACTAACATTTTTCGGATTGGTGGGATCATTAAGAAAATCATTCAGCAAAACTCATTTACTCTCGAAATTTTCCGACTCAATAACTTTGAATCCTATGTTCGCGGAGCAGTCGATAGCAAACTGGCTTCTTCCAAATATCAACTAAGATCTAGTCTCTACAATGAATTCCCGAGTTTCCTTGCGGGTATTCAGTGGAATGGAATGAATAATTTGGCTCAACTTCAAGAGATCTCTTTAAATCGATTTCCAATTGCAAATATGAACGAACCCCTTGTATACACCAGTCTTCTTCCATTTATGCAAAACTTGAAAAATCTACGGAAATTCTCCATATCTCAGCTATACTTCAGCGATGACCTACAAATCGAGCGATTGGTTCGTAACTTCCCTCAAAAGATTAACCTCACAGTGTCCAGTGTGCATTTGTACGCACCAAAACCCAATCTGGATAATATTGCAGAAGTGATGCACAGTGAGCAAAATATTCTGAAATATCAAGAGGCATCTGCGCAACTTATTTTTCTTAATGTTGAGTGGACAATAAATTATTTGACGTGGTCATCATTGCGGCAAACCCCTGTGGTGGAAAAATACTGCAATCTTCTAAAGAAGCTGATTCTAACGAAAGCGATGTTTCCAATTGGAGATGCTGAAATTCATTATATTGCAAAGGAAGCGACGTCTTTGGAGGAGCTTTGCTTTGAATCTTGTGATCTCTCCGGCTTGACTGATGCTGGAATCACGGGGTTGTCATCAGATGCCATCAGCAGAATATGGACTAACGAAGAATATATGCCTGGGCAAAATGATTTCATCGCCATTCCAATTACGCATTTAAAAAGTAAAGAAATTGCTTCATAACTTTTAATAGATATGTGGCTCACTTTTACGAGTTTTGCAGATCTTCACATCCTCAAACTTAGCAACGTCGGATCCAATTTTGGTCATGTGTCACTGAAATGCATTATGAAAATGACACTGAGCTCATTGATCATCCACCAGCATCCTGTAATTTCTCCTTCAAATTGTCAGACTTAATAATTTTGAAACTAAATTATAATATTTTTCTTGCAGATGGTAATTGCACAGAATGTGATTGAAAGCGTCCGCAGGAATGGAAAAATTGCATCCATCAAATATCAAAATCCTATTCCATGAAGTTATTTACATTACGACGTTCTGAATGTTTGACAGAAAACGAGAAATAAACCTGCTGAAACGCTTCGTTGAAACTAAGAAGATTGAGGGAGTATCGATAATTCCAAACGCGAATTAAAAATTGGATTCGTTAAATACACGCGTTGTAGTGATTTAACGTAATTTTTTTAATTCGAGTTAAAGACAACCGGCCATATAGCATTTTTCAACAAATTAGGGAGGGAAATTAGAGGCGTGTAATTTCAGATCATGTTTTTGTCTTTATATATTTTTAGGAAGTTTGCGCATAATGCACTAATAATATCGCCGCATTTTTCAGGACTCTGATTTGGAGTCCCCGATGGGAGTATGTACAGAAACGAATGAACCTACTGTGAAAGCCGTGACACTCAGCGAGACCCGGCAATGTACCGAATTTAAAAAGACTCCGAGTTAGGCCAAACGCCTGTAAAAATTTTCATCTTGATCTGCTGAAGAGTAACAAATTAGGGAGGGAAATTAGAGGCGTGTAATTTCAGTTTATATTTTTGTCTATAAAGGCTATATTTATAGCCCATACCTTTTTCAACGCAGTTTAGATTTAGATTTCTCATTGCATCTAATCAGCTACGTCGTGTCTCACTACTTCACTGTATATGTTTCTACTCTTCTACTCGATCATATTCACGATCAGTATATGGTCGAGTATTTTCCAGTATTTACCACGCATATGGGAAATTAGACCCATGTTTTTGATGCGAATAAAATGTAAGACACCCTGATGTAATTATTAACCACGTACAACGCAGCTGGAGGGGTTTATGTGTTCACCGTGTCTGTCCGTTTGTCGTGATTTCGTTTTCTCTACTCTTGCTTCAAAACCGTGGAAAGCGGTTAATTTTATTATAAGCTGTCTCAATGGACCACAATGTTATGGAGGGATTCCTGTTGCAAAATTATTTCTCGCGCGCGTATATTAACTTATTCAATGCGCGTATATTAAACACGCGCGACCATATTTAATCTCTCTCGCCCGTATTAAATTGAATTCTCCCGCCCGTATTTAACTAACTTCTCCCGCCCGTA
>VNWY01001856.1:0-10822 GCA_009869845.1 Pseudachorutes palmiensis
AGCCGGAATTTCTTAAAATGAAAGAAAATTTCTTAAAATGAAAGAAAATTTCTTGCATTTTAAGAATTCTTAAAATTTAAGTACTTTCATGAATTCTTAACAAATTCGGGAAAACCCCCAATGATTCCCACTTGAAGAGTCCCGGAAGGTAGGGCAACCAACCGTGGCCTTTACATAAGACACGCAACCTCTGCTTAACAGAGACCCCATTCAGTACATCTCTCATCCATCCATGCCTCAACAGAGAGACACAATAATACAACATGGCCGACTCTACGATCCTCAGTCAACTAACACTTAACATGGCCGAAAGAAATTATAGATACTCACATATCCTTCTTTGATTACTCAAAGGACCGCTTATGGAGAAACAATACTTTATCCAGCTTTCTCTCAAACCAAATATCATGGACCAAAGAAAACCTCAAAAAGTTTAATCAATAATGACTTTTTAACTTCAACTTAGAAAACTTGAGAGTGAAAGGCTTACCAGACAGGAGCACTGGAGTAGAGTCTCTTGCAGAATTCCAAGAATAAATGGATGAAATGGATGAAATTGGGTATTTAGCTGTAGTGTCAGTATGAGGTGGAGTGAGGTCCCTTAGTCGCCGACTAAGGACAGGAACATTTGCGGCATGAGTTTATATGCCAGACATGAGTTTGTGCCGCAGCATCGGGATTCCCAAAATCTCCAGGAAGCTGTTGCAGGAGTCGCGACGGGACAGGTTGTTCGCAAAGAGTCGGACTGGATGATTCTGGGGAAAGTACACTTTCTCCTCCACTTTCTGTGGGAATCGAGATGATGTGGTGAAACTGGAGGCTTGGCTTTAATGCGTCACCAAATGAACTAAATACTATCGTGTCAAAGTACATATGACATTATCAGAACTTGGTCATCACCAATATCAATATCGGAAATAACAATCTTGCTTCATGTTTGAATTTATCATGACACGGTAGAAAAAATATATCGCTATAATCCCTAGTCCCTTATGTGTGATCATGTCCACCTAATGAGCTTGGCACAAAGGAAAGGCGTCCGAAACTTCCATTTCAGTAAGTAAGAATTCGACAGTGAATTGCCTGCATATCAGCAGAACTCCCCGACCTAATGATGAAAGCAGCAGAAGAAGCCCGTTTCTGCAGGAGATCTCTGCAAACCATCATCTCATCATAAATCCAAGGTAACTTAACATAAAGGTCGACTTGACTCACGTCGTTTCCTGGATTCCAGATTCTGTTTCACGAGAATATTAGCCAGATTATTGACGGATTGGGAAGGTGAGCTGGTGCTCCAGTTCATGGCCTAGGTTACCTAACCCTCATCAACTACGTGAATGTGACGTCCGTGAATTCCGACCACCACACCACCGGCGTAGTTCTCCGTTCAAATGGACGGAATTACTAAAGTAAAATATACTGTTGTTGCAGATTCAAGTTACCTCTGTAATTTCATTCCGCCATTACCTATGCCTCTTGAATCTTGGAAATATCAAATGAACCGCTCACTACCATAACCCTCCGAAATCCAAGATTAGGTACTGATGTCATTTAAAATACTGGTTACGGTCGATATGCATTAACATCTTGACCGTCCTTTTGAAAGAAAGTCTTCTGATCAATGTGAAACTGTAAAGAAAACCGAGCTTTAGTTTAACTTCCCAAAAATTAAATTAAAAGAATGTAAATTAATTATTACTTCTGCCATCAGTCCAAGGCCAGTGGGCATCCGATTTCAGATTACTACAGGGTTCCAGTGACCCATGTTAACCTGACCATGCTAACAACAGCCTCCATTCATTACACTAGGATCCAACACGGGCCGCTGACCCAAAATTGGGTGTCCACTTCACTTGCTGACCCCGTCCGAAGTTCCACAATTTGGAAAGCGACGACGGGGCACATGGCAGGGCATGGAAGTAAAGTTCAGGAGGCAATGAGAAATGAAGTGAGTAAATAAAATCAAACTTTAGAATATTGAATATGCAAACTGTTGTATAAATGCTTTGATTGATTCATTAGCGGCTAAGGTAATTTGGTCTTATTGTCTTTGCCCAATCATAAGTGGGTGCGTGTGTGGCAGAACGGAACCTGCTATGTTGTCGGCGAACAATTCAGTCCGTACTCTTCTGTAATATTTAGCCATACAGACGATAGTAAGATAATATCGTCTAATATAACGATATTATCTTACTCCATAAAAATAGACATTTCCTTCCGTTCAGTGACGAAACAGTAACATTTTGCGGCATTTAGAACTAAGTTATTTATTAAAAATGTAGATAAAGTGCAAAAAGTTGAATTCACTGACCATAGTTGCAGATTAGTTTTCTTCCTGTAGCGTAACTTACCGCTGTTATATCCATTTTCAGGTTAATATTCTTCCAGGTACCCTAATTAAAATATAGAATAAAAAGTACGACATTGACATAAAAAAATTGAAACTTGAGGGAAGTGAATTCTGAGACAAAATTGAGATTGGAAAGTCCAATTCTTATATTAAATGCATATTCTTGAGATCCTCTGCTGGATAATCCATGATGATAGCTCAACGGAGTGCAGGGGATGCTACCGTACCGTCCAAATGTCGCAGGCAAGCATGAACAGCAAAACTGAGAGAATTGTCGCCATTCTTCCTGAAGACAGGTTTTACGAACTATTGGAACACAAGGTCAGTTCAGTGAGTATTGACCTGACCCCGGGAGTAATCGACATACTCCTCTTTCCTTTTCCTTTCATGTTTCAACGGAGTTTCAGAACTGGAATTGTTAATTGAATAGATAAATGAAGGCTGTGGCAAGTGTTTTCCATATTCCAGATCCTGGGCTAGACTGTAATAATTTTCTTCCAAATCCCCATCCATTCTCCCCACAAACAAACAAATTTGGAGCAGAAGAGAGAGAGAACTTCCCCAGTTCCTAATCACTCGCTGTTGAACGAGGTTCAGAGGAAACACCTGCTTGGATAACCACACAGGTCAAACGTAAAGGATAAGCTTAGAACTCAATCAACGTATCAGACAACCTCATAAAGTATTTGACCAATTAATCATATGGCTTTCGCTTTACTTATTCCACTCTAGAATCAAAGACCAAGAAGATCCTTCATTCTTCTATCGTCATCCATTGACCTCTACTACACCCAATACCTTCACGTCAGGATGGACGCGAGCATGACCTCCTCCAACAAGTCAACGACCCCAACATGGCAACTGGAATTGCTTATGCAGAAATTACGCCACAGGGCCAAAGCAACTACGCTCCTTGATACCGCAAAAACTGTCAAGACCTCACTACTTGTAAGCGACGTTCCTAATTACAATGACCAGCTCCTGTCATTCCGGTTTCAATTGGTTCTTTTATTCAATAGGAGCGTCGCTGCATCATAGACTCGTCTCAGAATCAAAGCTGCTTGGACTCTTTACAGCAGTCAATAAAAGTGAACTCTCTGCAAACAATGGTGGAAAAGCTGGAAATGGTAACAAGGCAGCAGGGACTCAAATTCACTTCAGGAACAACCGGGAATGAATGGTTTATTTCCTCGGATATGTTCTATCTGGAACTTCTACTTGATGCAAACGGGGTTGTACAAGATGTTAAAATCCAACACGAAGGGAAAGCTGAGCAGCAAGTAAGCAAATGATTTTTAGAAATTGGAGAATATAATTTGCTTATTCAATGTTACTCTACAGAGTTGTCCAGAAATAGTGCAGTCCCTGCAACAACATAATTTCACAGACCTTGCTGCTCATTTGGAGGGCCTAGTCTCGATTTATCAGTTGAATGCGGACAAGAAGACCAAAAGCAAAGTATTCATTGCTCTACAAGCACTCGAGACTGATTTAGCCGCGATGGCCACTACATATTCCCATTTCACTGACGGTGAATTGATTGTCACAAAATCATTGCTGGGATTGGTGCAGCACCGAAAGGGTGGCCATCCAATCAAGCTCATTTTCTACATTCAACCCTACGAACTCCTTGACATGGAATCTAAAAGGATCATGTCAACAGACGTGTCAACCATTTTGCAACATAAGTTGGGATCTGTTGCTACTGTCTCTGTGCAGGCATATTCTTCGCAGAAATTACAAATGAGCGCCACTGTTACCATTTCCAGGACTCCAGATGGGAAGAGGTAAGAAACATAGTGAGATTATGAGCTAATTTTTACTCATTGCATGATCCAATTTCTACTACGTTTCTAGTATTCCTCGATATGGGACTCTGAATGCAACAAATAGTACTTGGTTGCAAGCTTCTTTTACCGTAAGGCTCCAGAGTCCGATTCCAATCTGCCGGGAGTTGCTCAATTGCATTCAAGCGACAACTGGAATCAACTCATTCGACACATCGCAGTTATGTCCGATTCTCAGCCTTATTACAAATCATGTGTCCAACGGTGAACTGGATTGCCGGAATAAAAACGGTTTATTTGTGGTAAGTTTGCCAGTTTGTGGTAGTTTGTATAACTATACATATTTATGTGGGGTACTGAATAATAATTAATTTTAAAATCTAGACACTGCCAGACCAGAGACATTGCTACTTCATGACAGAGACCGACAACTTGGAAGGTTTGATGATTTCTAACATCCCATTCACACTAGCCTCACAATTACCACAAGTGATTGTTACTTTGCGACAACAACTTGCGTTCAATACTCTTGTCGCAAGTTGTGTCCGAGTGGAGAGTAAAGGAGAAGGTAAAATCGCCGAATTAAAGGACGTTGTCATGAACAGTGCTTAACAGATTATTATTTTTTCTTATTTTAGATCAAGAGCCCATGATTTTTGAAGTTAATGCTTTGTCCATCCAAACCTTGACCGTGTCGTTCCAGCACCCTCTTGAAACTAATTTGGTGACGTTGGAATTTAATATGAGAGATGTATCACATCCTCAGTGCCGTTTACACGCAATAGCTACGGCGTCTGATATTATTCCAACGTTGGAGGAGTACGCTTGTAAAGTAGTACATCGGTGAGTTGGACCTTAAACTTCGTCAATAACCTTAAATAATTTAATTACTCCCTTAGCACAATGTCCATCCCAGTCACTCTTCGGGCTGTAATCCGGCGCTGGCAGTCAATGAAGTTGAAGTTCGAACCACAGAATCCAAACTTCAATCTGCGTGTCGGCTCTTCGTACAATCCTAAACTCAATACCACTCAACCGACTGACCTTTCGTGTGGTGCAGAATCGGAACGGTTTCAACAAAACCAGCAGCAGCACCAATCCACGCAGCAAGTTCCTGGCATGGTTATGAGCTGGAATAATACGGGAGCTGGAGCTGGTTGTCTTGCACCAAATTCCTCATTTACAATATCACCAGTGAACTCTATCCAAACAACAACTTTTCCGAATCAGACTCCCATGGAACTCGTATCACCTTATATAACATTGTCCAATTTTCAAAATCTAAGTCAGCTTAATTTCAACTCGACAATGGTAAACATGCTGGCATCACAAATATCAAACCAGCAGCAAGTTGGACAACAGCCCTCTTCTGTTTTGATGAATCTGCTAGACCATGTTGGTCAGCAGAACCGGAAACGAAAACGGAAAATCGGCCCAAGTGAGTCAGGTAGGAGAGCAGTTTTGAATGCACTGAAAATAATAAATTTACTACGTTATTGTTAAATTGAATAGGCCATGGGAGCATGCCTATGCCACGCCCTAGTCCATCTCCTTCTCCAAAAAGTCATCGCCTTCCTACCGCAAAACGGAGTCCAAAACGAAGACCCAGTGAGGGTTCTGAAGAAGCAAGCCCTCGAGTTCCAACTCCGACAACACCCTCTACCATGGCATCCATCGGACACATGCTTCCTGAGCTGGGTATGGAAGGAGACCCGCGATGGAACATCGATATCACCCCTGTGGGTCATGGAGTTGATACAACTTTCAGCAAGATGCTCAGCAGTCTCAGTTCAGATTTTCAGGCTCTTGATGATTCTGACGTTGAAATCGAATCGGAGGTTCAAGGGAAATTCCCGCTGAAATTGTTGAAAAGGACGCGAGATTTGCCAAAACGATCCATGTCTTTGGATTCATCGGTAAAGGAGCACCCAACTGCCGCAAGTACGATTCAGTGCCTGTTTGAGGGAGCAGGGGATGGATTCAAGCCACTCGTGACTCCAAGCTTGAGTATTACACCTGTGTCCGGAAACCCTAGTTCCACGGTCAACTCAATACTAGCCTGTATGCGCCCAGGAATTGAAATTATCCCGCTGCCAAACCCAGTAAGCATCCCGCACTCTATAACAGTGACTCCAATTCTCCCAAAATCAGCAGCACCAGAGAAAACAAGGAAGAGTCACACAGATGAACCTGACGGGAAGCGCGGCGGGGAAAGTCTTATTGCTAGTAACAAGAAAAGCAGTGAAAGTAGAAAACGGAAATTGGAAGATCAGTCTTCATCTTCAACAAAGAATCTCACGTTTGGCAACCTTCAGATGAAACCAATTTCCAAACCAAGTGGAGTAGGAGGAAGCCTCAAGCGCTCGACTTCTGTCAATGCTAGCCAGCCTCGTCCGGTGCTGCCGAAGGGAGCTGGTATTGGAATGTCTCCTAATTCTATAGGACTCACCAAAGTAATTAGCGGGGGTAAACCGAGCGTGTCGACACTAAAGTCGGTTTCTGGTGCTCCTTTGCCCACCACCGTAACACACCAATCTGGACCACCCATGAAACAAAAACCAAATCGGGAGAAGGTGAGGCCCACTTCGGGAGGGCCTCCGAATAAGATGCAAAAACTTCAGCATTCCCCGTCTGGAGGAATGAAAGTTGAAATGCCACATGGACCTCCAATACCCAAGCTGGAGCCCATTGGAAGTTTAACAGGAAGCAGCAACATGCGAATGGATCAATTGAATATGAAATCAGAACAAATGTCCAAGATGTCTTCAGGCTCCAAAAATCAAACAGTGGGGGCGCCTGGGGGGAAGAAGGCTGGACTGTTGGCAGTGATAGACAAACTGAAATCGCAACAGTACATGGACGACGGGTTCAAGAAGGAGATGAAACTGGATACCATTAAGACCTTGGCAAGTGATTCGCCAAAAGCGAAAGCTCAAGCGTTGCTACAATCTGGAGCTCTCGGTTCATCGGGCTCAGGGAGTATTCCAGGTTCAGAGTACATGATAAAACCAGCAGTCGGTGGGCAGGGCCTCAAGCTTACCATCAATAAAACCAAAGGAGCCCCACCTAAAGACAAAATGAAAGGATTTGGAATGAAAGGACCAAGTGGGGTTCCTGGGCTCAAGAAGGGTCTCACTCCCAGCCGAATTCCGTCTCCGAAACTCATTGCCCCGGCAGGGACAGCAAAGAAGATTAAACCGGATGGGCTTGTGTCTGGACAGCTGAAATCTTCTATGAAAGGAAGTCCAACTGGAGGACTTATGCCAAAACCAAAATCCGAGGGGGAGTTGGACTTGACAAAGAAACTCTTCATGCCAGGAGCAGCCGGAATCTTTGACGGCCCGAAGTTTGATACGAAATTCCAAATACCGAAAAAGTCACGGAACATCCCACCTCCTGTTCACGTGGTTCCTGAAAAACCTGAAAAAGTAGAAGATCTGGCCATGACTCACCAGCCCGTTAAGAAGGATGTGAATGAAGTCTCATCCACCCCGGAGTCTCTGCCCATGAAGACACCCCCACCACCGCTTTCTCACGTCTCTGAAGCAGACGGGCGAGAACCACCGACACTCACATTGGCCGCTGACGTGGAAACTAGTAGTGGGAAGAATGATGATCATCCGCCGATCCTCTCTGCTGAAGTTCACTTGGAATCTCCAGCGCTTTTGCTAGGAGCAGGAAATGTTTCAAACTTCATTTCACCAGAGTCGCCAGATCCAATGCCCATTGGGAATGAAGACTACAACAAGTCAACGCCCACCATTCCCACCACGCCAGTTGCCCCGCCGAATGAGTCGAGTCCACTGGAGCAGCAGGGAACCCCTGCAGGCCTTCAGCGGGATGATGAAGGAGGCCTTTTGATGGACATCCCGTCAGAGCGTCCACAACTTACAGTCTCACTCCAGAATGAAGAGAAGGGAGAGGGTGAAGGTAGGTGTGTTCCAATGGATTCGGGAAGTGCAGCCATGCCTCCGCCGCCGCGACCACCTGCAGAAGAACCCCCTGTGCCCCCTGGACTCCCAGTTGTGTCAGTTCACATCGTCCACTCACCACAACCAAACTCTCCAGCGGCACTGCTCCTTCGGAGTCCATTGATAGTTCAGTCACCTCACTCCTCACATCCTTCCCCTTACGCCATCGACGACGACTTGATGGACGAAGCTCTGATTGGCTAGAGAAGCCAAGGCAGACAAGTGTAGAGATCAGATCATTCCTTCTTGTTGAGTTTTAGTTTTATAAGTTGAGTATGTCTTAACACTTTAAATGCAGTGTTGTTATTTATTCAACGAGTTTCAACTCCTACATTGTTCAGGTAGGATTTGGGGGAAAACTGTTTAGCAAACATCATTATGTTTAGCTGATCCAATTTTGTTGTAAAGTTAAAACAATAAAAGAATAAAAATTTAAAATGAGGATTTCGATGGAAATGTTGAGTTATGTAAAGGGTAAGGTACACGGATGTTTGGAATCACAATTGAGGGTTAGTGGCAGGAAATAACATTAAGAAATTGTAACTAGCTATAATCAAGAAACAACATTGTGACACAACATTGACAGGCAAAACAGAGTTATTAGGAAGTCCATGGGTAGGAAATCTCTTCTAGAGTTTTAAGTATTTCAGGCCTGATTGAGGTATCGTCTAAAGTAGTACCCTGGATGACGTTAATCTCATTTACCAGGCTCGGACTTCTTGTCTTTGTCGGACTTCCCGGACAAGGGGAGGAAGGCGAGCGGGATCATTCCGAGGAGACAACCCACCGTCACTCCGATGGCACGTCCAGCATTTATAGACCAACGAACTCTCGAACTGTTAGCCTGGAACGGTGTCAACTTCGGGGTGTGGATGCCAAACTTTTCTGCAAAGTGCTCTACATACCAAGCAGATGCGATTCCAGCTACATCTGATATTGTATTCCCTGCGCAGACGAAAGGCGTGAAATCCATTAATTCATAACATCTCCGCCTCACGACGAACTGAAGGGAATGACTCACCTAAAGCTGCTGCAGCCATTGTTGAGATTCCTAGTACAGCTCCTATAGTCATATCAATGTAGTCGCCCTGCAATTTCAATCAAGTAAACCTAAATTGCTTCTCCAAAATCATCCTAAGAGCTTACCGCGATTATCATTATTAGATTGTCCAAGAACCCAAATCCGACAAACGGAAGCGCATTTTTGAGTCCCACTGCAAGTAGAAAACTATTCTCGAATCACTTTGAAATTTAAACATGGTGATTTATACCTGCATAAATGTCACGACCAGAAGCTGGAGTCTGCTCCTCTCCTAATACCTCTTCAGGAGCTATAATTGAAACTGAAATAAAGAGTCAAGCTCAAGAATGAACCATTGTTGAACAGTGTTGAACCAAACGTACATTGCGGCTTGCTGTTGACAGCTTTGGCTAGACCATCCCTCCAATTCTCATTCCCATCGACATATGTACTGGGCCGCCCAAACTTTGAGAGGTACTGATGTATTTCGTAGCCAGACTCACCGTGCTCGCACTTGTGATCCAAAATATTTAGGTTTAGCTGACTAAAGAGAAGCGTCTTCTGTTCAATGGAAAGTTGCCCAAGAAAGTCATTAACATCGGATTTGGTCCTTAGACTGCTCTCGTCAATTGGGATCTTGTGATGATGGACTGGTCCGGAAGAATACTTTCGGAAGAATTTCTCACCGCCAGATGCTGGTTCCGTTAGGAGAGCCCTTCGCTTTCCAGCTTGTTGCAAAAACTGCAGTTGTACTTTCCCTTGGCGTAGTAGTAGTGGAGCCAATGGCGTTGAGGAATAGGTGATCATAATTATTGCCAAAGAAGTGTGCTTGACAGTGACAAACGTCCACCGTGTCCAATACCAATAATGCTGAAACCGTAGGTGCGTGCGTCTTGCCTATAACTTTTATAGTCTATCTGGAGTGTATGCTCTGGATATTGATCTAATATTGGTCCAGCCTGTCCTACAGCATCACACCGCTGGCGGTTAAGGTGCTGAAAAACAACTGGCTACTGGCAGCTCCGGGGGCGCTTTAGTCCATGATGCTGGCCATTGTTGCCCACCTGGCGCTGGCACCTGCGGGGGTACAAAACACATTTAATTTGTAAAACAGCTTCAAAATCCTCTATCTATGGAATTGTCATCGTCTCTAGTGTGGGTCACAGTCCTGACCTTTAGGTCAACCAAGCTCACGACTTACAAATAAACTACAGAATATGTCCAAAATGTAATTGAATTTAACTAACCTAGACCAGTTCGTGGTCGTTCCCAGTATGAGCGATTGTAGTTTAATTGATTTGTGGTTTTAGCTATAAATTCTTCACACAAACTTTTGTTTTGTTCTTGTTTTTGGTGCTCTCCCTCTGCCCTTTGCTTTCACTTGCATGCGCGATAGAAGCGAAGGAGCAAGAATAACTTGTTATTCAGCAGCTCTTTAGTCGGCGTCAGTTGAGTAATTAAAATGCAACTAAATTACATCCACATCACCATCTCCATTGTCATCCCAAGCGCCACTTACAACACTTCCAAAGAGCGCCTGGGAATGAGAAAACTTTCTCCAGCAACTCATTACTCATGGTTAAAAATAAAAGGAGGTAAGGGAATCTACAAGACAGTGCATTGGCCTGTCGGAGGGCGTGTGGGTGAAAGCTGAGTGGGAGCCAATGAAAAAAGGGTGGGCGCTAAGACCCAC
>VNWY01001857.1:0-10820 GCA_009869845.1 Pseudachorutes palmiensis
GAAGAAGTGGATGATGAGACGACGAAGAAACCAGGAGTAGTAGGAGGAAACAACTCAACGAAACCCCCTTCACCGGGTGCTGGTGCTGGAACAGCCACTTCCGTCCAAACCGGAAGTCTATTTGGCTTCCTCTTCCTCAGCTCTACCGTCATCATCCCAATCATCTATTAAAACTCCTAAAACTATCGGTTATCTATAATACCAATCAACTTGTCGAAATTCATTGGGATGGCTCAATAAAAAATGTCACTCTTCTAAACGTGCAATGGATCCAGTCTCATCACTCCTTTTATTCATTGCCACAATTTTGCACTTTTAATTAATCACCTGCATTTCAGATGTTTCTTTGGACCCTGGACTGGAACGAGAATGTAAAGTTCAGTCAAAAAGCTTCGTAGGACTTGGATTTTCACTTCTCAAAAGAAAAGCATGCGCAAGTGGATAATTTGATTTAACTTCGGATTATCGTAGTCAAAGTGTGCTGAATTCTACATGTTTCTATTGGACATTCGACGCAAAGAATTTTAATCTCAAACCGATTTAGTTGTATAAAAAAAATGACGATCTGGATTAATTTGTTGATCCAGTACAAGTAGGTGTAAATTTGTCTAGATTTGGTGGTTTTAATTACCAAATCAATCGGTGATTATAATGGGATGAGTACTCATCCTAGTTGCCTGTGCTCGAGCTTACTCCTCTACTACTGTACTCTAGCTACTCTTTACCCCTTACTCTACCATTTAGCTGTTTGTAGTCTTTTAATTTATTACGGATTTTTACGTTGAAAATTTACTGACGGGAAAATAGGGAGAATCTTGTTATATTGATTGAAATTTCGGTCCTAGCTTTGAGTAATAATCAAAATCAAGTCAATCAATTTAAAGGCCCGTCCTACTCCTGCATAGCACCAAGCTGATATATATGATAATGCCTTTGGAGGACATTGAGGCTTGCTGGGAGAAATTCAAATAATGTACATCAGACCAAAACGTACAGCGATACTCATCTACCTCATCTGCATCTACCGTGCTGTGATATCAAACTATAGTTCTGGTCATGGTCCAGCATTTTCGAAAAGGACAGAAAGAAATTTTGGAATTCTGCTAGTCTGGATCAAATATAAGTGACCCCGATGAGTTTAATTGGACCAGGTGAATAACCTAATCAAAGAATAATCTGGTGCAAAGCTTGGAGTAAGAAGCTTCCTCATTGCCTTAAAAAGTTTAATTGGCTTTCTCGGAGTATTTCCTTATGACTCCTCACTGGTCGCGAACTGGCCTAAAAGTGAGTAACACGTCTGCATGTCCGCTTCTCCTTAAATTCGGAGTAACCTTGACATAACATGGGAAAAGTTTGCATGTAGTCTTCCTCTGGCGAAATTACAATTAAACTATTAGGCATCAATCGTCAGATTTATTGTGGAAACTCTCGTATTTTCTAATCGTTTCTCTTTCCATTCTGTCAGTTTTAGTCTTCATTTATTCCGCATCTTCCGGCATCTCATTATCCTAACAGTTCTGATGTTTCGCAACGTATCCACACTACGAATAAATATTATAAAATGCGTTCTAGAACTTGAGTTGAACGCTTGCTACGAAGATCCAATTTCTCCCACCGATTAAGGTGTACGTGGTTTTCTACTGAGACGTTACTACTCAATTTCAGTTAAGGTTTTTGACCCCGTTTTAATTTGATGATCAAGGAAGTATAGCTTTCTGGTTTTAATTAGGTGATCCAGGAAATATTTTAACGTATGTACTTATTCGTTGGCAATAACGAATTAAAAAGCAGTTGAACGTTGAATACGCATCCTAAGTCTTATAGAAGCATTAAAATGTGGGTGTTTGCCGTACTTTTCTTGATTCCTGTATATATCTGTAGAGGTGATTCTCAGTGGACTGAAGTAAGTTTCCATTTATTCCAATAGTCCTTGATAATTTTATTTTTAAACGATTAAAGGTAAACAAGCTACTCGGACGGGATGACATGATGCATAGCTCCCTAGAGTACTACGACGCTGACGTAGGCTTCATGGAAGGAAGATATAGTCGCATCAAAGAAACATTTCTAAACCAAAGTTTTCAAAATGATGAGTATGAAGATAATCATTGGTTTTTTGGATACCCAATCGTTAACTACGATGCCCAATTTTGCCAAGATGACTACGAACTGAGAGGTTTCGGTGGTAGTATGGTGCTTTGTGTAAAGCGAAAGGGACTAACTGCAGATCCAACTGCAGCTGAAAACATGGCATGTGTTACTTTGATACCAGAGGTCGGATCCCAACTACCTTCAAAGCGTGTAACGCAATACAAATGTGTGGATGGAGCAATGTGAGTCTTCAATTCTAATCCGACGATGTCACACAAATGCTGTTATTTCTAGTGAAGACACGCTCTCTGTTTGCAAATTTAACGCCGTAAGGGGATTCGGAGATGGAAACCTTCCAGCTTGCGGAACCAAGAACCTCAACCCAACCACAGACAAGGAAACTTGCCCTGACTGCCTACCGCGCAGAGAATGCAAAAATAATCAATATGCATGTGCGTTTTTTAATATCCACTGGAGGGAAGCTACATCAAGCGCCATTCTCTGCTGCACCGACGATCCTGATAAGGTAAAGCACTTTTAATTATTACAGGCAAAGAAGAGTCCTTACTTTGAGTGAAATTTAGGGTCACGTGATCGTGCCGATCACAGATACGCCTGGAACTGGGACCGAGGAAACCATAGAACAGCAAATCCAGAGTCACTTCAACGATTCCGGAAGGGAGGATTTCGGGGGACTTGAACAAACTACCCAACGTCACGGGAGAACAAAGTCTCCAAATGTGTCCGGAGGGATACTTTTTGCAAGGCTACACAGGGAACAGCCTTATATGCACTAAAGAGGGACAGAGTATAGAAGTTAATTACACTGCAGTCGATGAAGATGGCGGAGAGGGGTACTGTAATCAGGAGGTTTGCTTCCCTGCAGACAAGGAATGCATTAAAAACCCTGTTCCGAAGCACATGACATGCCCAAACAGTTTTGTAGATTCCCTCGTACCGGAAGTAGAAACCCGCCCGTGTGAAGGAGAGAACTTGTCTGGAAATACCGTGTCAAACTATGGTTTAAAATGTGCGGAACCGGGTAAACCATCAAATAATAATTGCTACAAAAATTCTCGCGTTTGCGGAGTCACTACCACGAAAAATCCGGACGGAACATCTTCCATCACCGGACTGGTATGCTGCGGCGGGGAAAAGGTATGGTTGTTCGGTAACTATTCCATTAACTTCGGCATACTTTAACCATTAATTTACTCTAGGGTGTTCATCCTTGGGAGAATGTGGACAATTCCATATTCAGACCCAACGAATACGATTATTTGTACGAATACTATGCGGTATGGGACTGATAATACGCTAGATGGAGGTACGGTTTCTCAAAGCGTTTTTCCCGTTTCAGCTCGAAAGGAAGCTGCTAAAGATACAGCGCAGCTCCGAACCCGTATCGCGTAGATTTAATGATTTAATTCAAGATGGCATTCACCCTAGTGAAATACTGAAAAATGAAATTACACCATACTTTAAAAAGAATTACTGGCTGGCGCCAGGGGTGGAGGATTCATCAAACCCTCGAAAATACTACCCAGAAGCTATGATCATCTGTCCGGAAAATCACCTCGTCAGGGGTGGCCAGAAAACACCTTACGGTCCTGGGAAAGATTACAAGATTTTATGCAGCGTAGAACCCCCCCACTACAGGAAATATGATATTAGGATCTTTGGGACCGTCGACCCTATTTTTCATTGTACCAAGAGGACGGATGGTGGAGTTGTTCTGAATCACTGCGGACCTAATTCGTATGGTGACGACTTTGAATTCTGTGCCGACGGGGAGTACGCTACTGCTAGAGGACAGTATGGTGAACGGTGTCACGCTAACATTTGTGGATCTGGAGCTGGAGTGTGCGGAATAGCACTCCCGTTTCATGATCAATATTTTGCAGTTTGTTGTGAGGTAAGATGGCAGGTTCGCAAAGTCCCTCGTTTAATCTAAGCTCGACTTTCCAGGTTTCAATGCTAGAACCATTACCAACCCCGTACCAGGAAGACGGGACACCTAATCTTGACGCTGTGAAGTATATTCTCAAATTGATCTACAGGGATCTCTACAAGGTACAACTGGTCCATGCAACGACTTAAGGCGATGAGGAACATTTTGACTTCGAAATATTTACTTGTCTAGGATCTAGCCCCTGGATACGTAGAAGCTATTGCGGGCGTTCGCAAGAAGCATGTAAGACACCATTTATTTTAGGACAATCGAATGTCACAGAGTCATCAGAATGTGGTCTTCTTTATTGAATTTGGTTTATAAAATTGCAGCAACTGCATAGGATCCTATCAGTAGGAAAGCAATTCAAACCCTCAGGGTTCGCAGCGTCCACTTCAACACCAGAAGAACAGCTTAAACCACTGTTAGTGCAAGCTGAAAGTGAAACAGGCCTGGAATATTGGGACCCAATAGCCCTAACTACACTAACACCCTACAGTTACGACTACGCTCCTCTCTCCATATCCATTTGTCGCAAAGGGTATACGGCAAAAGGCAAGTTTGGTGATATTGTGCTCTGTTCAGAGGGAGCTCCACTTTATGGCAGACTCCATATGAAAATCTTGGGCGTCAATGCATCCTGCAAGAACTTCCAATCTATTAATAATATCGAATATGAGTGCTTCGCTGCGGAAACAAAAGTCAGGTTTTGTTCCCGCAAGATGTATACCGGGCAAGCCGGATGTCAAAAGGACATCTGCGGAGATGGAAACGTCTGCGGATTAGTTTTCCGACTGTATGAAGTAACACCACTGTGCTGCAAGGAAACTTAGAACCATTTTATATGTCAATTCAATTAGCATATGCCAATCTTGTGCTGTCCGTTCGGACACAATTTCGACTTTTTTAAAAATTGTTTAAATAAATCACGATAAATGAGAAGCTGGATGATTTATACTGCCTGAATTTATCATCCGAACTCAGCCTGAAGCCTTGGCCAACAGAGATTTCATTTTAGTGCCATCTTCTGGCAGCTGGAAAAATTCCGAGTCCTTTGCGCCTAGCCCTTGGGGTATTTATTCAAGGATCCAATCTTCCAATCCATTGGAAGTAGCTAATAAACTCCAAGGCAATTTCGGTCACCGAAGGCCACAAATCCAGGGTTTCTCTTCCTTTAATTTCCTTCAAATCGAAAGGTCTTTGTTTTCCATTGTTCCGATTGAAGCTTGCCGGAATCAACATCTACTACTTTCAACGGCCTCGCCTTGAATCCAAACCTTCAAAATTCTTTCCTCCATTCCTATGGATGACCCGACTCCATTGTCTTCCGGGAACTATAAAAGGCTTGGAACTCTCTTGGCATCTTTACCTGTCATCAAGTGTCTCACTGATTTCGTAGCAACTGATTCTACTCGAGGAACTGAAGTGAAGAAACATGGCATCGTCATCAACGGCTTTACGTTGGGTCTTCTTCTGCTGCACGATCTTAAACTGCATAACAACTTCCCATCAACAATCTGAGCCAAAGGTAAAATCTTTCATTAACTTAAGCAGCGTTAAGTCAATTACAATTTCTTTACTTTGTTTACCAGGTGGAAAACTCTCAAGACATGAAGTTTTCAGAATTTCTGTACTTACACCGATTGATCGAGGTGAGCTGAAAACATTGAAATGTAAAATAACGTTTTAAAATTGATTTGAAACAGGATGAGAAGCGGGTCATGCGTGTGTACAACAATTCTGGAGAATTAGCGGCTCTTTATAATGAAAAACTGCAATTGGGAATGCTGACGCCAAATGAAATCTTAGAGCAGTATATAGCACCAATTTACAATGTGAAAATGTGGACACACGCCACGAAGGAGTTTGACAGCAATGACCTGGCCTTTTGTCCACCGAATACCTACCTGCGCGGTGGCCTTAACATGATATATTTAATTGGTGACGAATTTAGAATATTATGTAGCGAAGAACCTCCAAAGGTAAAACAGGGACAGGAAGAACTGGCAATTTATGATTCCGAAGATTCGTCTTGCGTAATCCGTGAAGACCTCGGTAGCAACCATTACTACTGTATTCCTTCTGGACTCTTACCATTAGCAGTGACCGAAATATTCTTCTTCTGCGGCAAGGGATACTACGCACCAATTGAAGGCTATCAAAATCCAGGGTTGAAATGTGTGGAAGACCCATGCGGAGAAGGCGCGGGTGTCTGTGGGTCGACCAACAGCGCTCGTAACGAGTTCCAAACAATTGTTTGCTGTGAGGCAAGTGCTAACTTTTTTGTACTCGAAATTGTCATGAATGGTCGCTAAATGTGGATCACTTTTTAATATGGACCTATTAGCTTCCGGAGAAGAACATACCGAAAGAGTTCCCCAATGCTTTGAATGACGATGGATCGATGAATCCGGAGGCGAGAGAAGCAGTCATGAATGTACTCACCGAACAATACAAGAAAGAGGTTACCGGTTCATCTGACCCAAGCGAGTCCGAAGTTTGGACATACATTAGCATGAAACATGTAACTCGATATCTTGCAAAGGGCAAATCAGGCTGAAAACCGAAACTTTCATTTTTTTTTTCAGAGATTTCCGAGGAAGCTTCTTGCTGTAGAGACCAAGGGAGACCCACTAACTACTGCAGTCAGTGATGCTTACATAAACGGGAAAACACTCGAAGAAGTACTAAAGACTGCCTCTGACCTCGGCGGAGTCAAGTACTATTTCTACGACAATGAAATTTCCCAAATCGACCCCAGGAGAACCGAAAGTAAGTTTTTGGTCTGTCCTAATGGGACTTATGTCAGAGGGCGGGGAACTCTCGGCATCGTCTGCTCTGCGGAGAGCCCTTCTTTGGAAGCGTACTACCAACCCGTGATTGGCGATGAACGACTGATATGTCGGAGGTACTACTATGGGACTCTAGTACTAAATCGGATGGATGATTACACCTGTGGATTTGGCGACGATCGATTGAGCATGAAATACTGCGCCCGGGGTTATTTTGGCGACAATGCTGGATATGGACCAGCAGTTCACTTCTGCAACGATGCTCAGGTGTATTGCGGGAAAGGAAAGGGTTGCGGTCTTCTTTTTAACCCGGATGTGAATGGCCGGGCGAAGATGGTCTGCTGCGGGTAAGAACTGGCCATAAGCTGAACTAAATAAGCTAAACTAAACTTTTGAAACCATTTTAGGGATGGCTCTTAACGGTCGCGAGACGTGTGATCACAACATACAAAATAAATTGGTCGGATGTTTATATTTATAGAGAAGATTTTTATTAAAGAACTTCATCATAGAATTGATAACTGACAGCAAAAACGTCTTAATTTTGTGGATGATTAGGTGCAATAGATTTATAAAGTGTCCTAGAGAATTAATAGAACGATGACATGTTGTGTTGCACACTGTGCGTGACCTTTCAGCTCGAGACCAATCAGGTAGAGTAGCTTGCGTGATCCGATGGGACTCATATCCTTACAGCTTGACCAACTTGCTCATAAAACGAGCTAACCGTTGCATTCCAAGTTCGGGATTTTCATCTGGCCCTCTAGAGAACAATTCTCGTGCCAATCTCCGAATTCCTTTCTCAATGGAAATCTCCTTCTCTTGCTCTAGTTTCTGAACTAAGTCTTCATAATCACCCCAGATGTCATCCTCATCCCTAGGGCTGTTCTGCACAGTAAGCTCGTCATCGTTGCTTCGTGCTTTCCCGAGAGACCTGTAAGATGACCTTGTCTTGGCATTGATCTTGTTCACTTGCGATGGCGTCAGAGACGATGCGTCCTTTCCAGAAGACTTTGGTCCGTCCCTTCTTTCTCCAGGATTCTGCCCGTATCGTAACCTCAATTCATCCAATTCCTTTTTGATTAGCTCCAGAAAAACAATCGCTTCTTCTTTTGACATCTGTCAAGAGTGAAGAATAACCGATTTAATTTTTGTTTGTCGAAGGATCATGTCAATCATACCACTTCATTATCCAGGAGCTCTCCAAGGGCAAGCGTCACACCACGCTCATCTAGTGTCCAGAAAATGTACTCTGCAATGTCGTGTGGCGTGTAGGTCAAGTCGACGTGGTGCTGTTGAGGATCTGACCCTCGCTTGTCCAGGGTGTCACCCTCTGCCCAAATGGATTCAGGCGGGGAGTTGTCACTCACCGTTGGCTTTTCCAAGTTCACTGGGTCAGAAATAAAATTAGTCAAACACCTTCCACATGGTCTCTTTTCCATAGTTTTGTCATTAGTTATTTACACGATGATTTCACGAGGGTGTCATTTTTCTTCCCAAGGATAGGAGCAGGTGCTTCGTTTCTCCAGTCTTTTGATCCATTTTTTGCTTTCAAGTTCTCCAGCTGGAGCTCAATCTCCTGGAGAAAGAGGAGAGTCACTTTCCCTTTGAAATTTTTGGATTAAAAAGGGAACGTTGGTTTGTCTTACGGATGACACGTGTCGCTGAGTTCCTGCTGGGCTGCTTTCACCTGTGGAGAAAGTTTCACTTTCAGACTTGTTTGGCACAAACTTGAGATATGTACACAAGATTAGATTTTAGCGAGATTCAAGTCAGGTTATTACGTTAATTGCCGGAATTAATTGCAAGAGTAGGGCTCATCTTTCAGACAGAAAATCCATCAGTCCATTCCTCACTGACCTTTTGACCAATATTTCTTTGAACCTCGTCTAATCCACTTTCCTGACTTTCCTGTAGCCTCAACTTTAGCTCCGGCAAATTGGCAGCTAACGAGCAGTTTCTGGTTTCGTTATCTTACACGTGGGACCCCAATAGGATTGCTTCGCTGAATCTTTCTGGTTTGTATAAAAGGATGGGCCTTCAAAACTAAGTTAATTGGACTTCAGCCACATACGCCCATTTTATGACAGGTCGCGTAATGACTGGAATTAGGGGATGTGATATGTGTTTTCCAGTTGGAAATGCGTCACACTTTCCATTGAGAATGTGGAGCATTCCAGCTTACTTAAAGCCCCGACCTTAATTGTATTACTGCTGCCTAACTTCGTTAAGTGCCTTTTTGAAGTGGTAAAAGTGGAGAAAGTCTACAGGAAGGAAGACACTGACGAGAGCACTCAAGTCATCAATTTGTCCACGTGCCATGTTTCTAAAAAAAATCATTGCGACAAGGCTGCGACAAGACGGAGGCTCTTCGTGGAATAATTTTCACCCTCACCCAGATTCAGAATGCTAAGCGAGTCGTAAACCGTGTTGAGTGGCTTACCAGTTGATTGAGGCATAGGTGATCCTGTGGCCATGGCCAATAGGATCGTTGCAAATCCCAGCAATTGAGCCAACTTGCAGAGTGATAGAAGGCCCTCCATTTCTATTAATTATCTCCTACGATATTAACTGATATCCAGAAATCTGAAAAGCAATAAGTGGAAAACACGTTTTAGTGCTGGAAGGCTTTGACCCTTGTCGTAATCAAGAAGCTTTCCCCTTGATAAAACGAGTGGAAATGTAATTTCCTCCGCCTAAAGGAAACATTTCTCTTATCATCATCGGAAGTTCAATGAATGCGGTGAGCGGAACGAGGATTTTGATGAGTTTTTCTCGGGAATTCTAAGAATAGACAAAGATCTCTTGGGCTGTGCGGTGATGAAAAGTGGTATTATGAATAGAAAGTTATGAGCAGAAATTGACATTTTCCAGTTGGAATAAAAAGCACCGCCGAGACTCAGTTTACTTTCCATTTTACTCCTCGTCTTGTGGTCTTTTGCTCAGGCAGGGTGAAAGTCCGGATTGCTCAGAGTCTGGAGAAAGTCCCATTGAGAGAATCAGATAAATAATTCTCGTCTATGACGCAAATGGGTGGTGAGATCGAAGCTTCGGCGCTTGAATTCATATTCATTTAACATTTGCCAAGAGTCCTTGAAGCCCTGAGAGCAAGTGGGAACTGTTTCATTATTATTGAATAATGAACAGACTCTCCAATTGCATGGCTCCGCTTGAGCACCATGATTGAAGACTATCCTTACTCTCAAGCTTTCACACTTGACGAAACAAAATGTGGGAACTGAAGGCTTCCCAGTGTGACTTTCTCTTTCGCTCGAGTGCCTATTTTCATCTGGCTAAGAGGATTTCAACTTACTCCAAATGCCAAAATCTTCCTGCTTACTTTGACGGTGGAGATACTCTTGTGTTGAGGCCGAAAATATTTACTAGAGGAACTTTAAGGACCAGAATGAGACTTCGGCCCTGCCTCCTTGGAAATGAGAACTTTAAAGTGCATATTTTTAGGGAAAGGGTTCTTATATTACTGCAGGGAGGATCAGTACAAAACGGATGGGACCCTTGGGATACATTTTGAAGCAAGAGGGAGAATCTCAAATTGCGCATAGAGTTCCTGGAGGATTCCATTTTCCTCTTGATTAGAGGAAATTATACATGAATTATAGGCAAAAGGAGACGCCAGAGAGGACAGGGTGATAAATCATCCATTCAAATTATATAATGGGGACCTGTTGCGCCATTAGGACGAAGCCAGTACAAATTAGATTTTCCTCTTTGTCCAAAAAAGTTGGAATTTAAACAAGTTTTAAACAGCTAAAAAGTTGTTTAAAGTACAACTTTTGTGATTAAAAGCGGATAAAGGAAAGAGGAAGATGGAAGTGAAAGTCTAGTGAAAGAACCAGAGTTTCCTTTTCATTGTGAAATTTTATTATCCTTGTAAAACTTAAATAGTTTTCGAGAGGATCAGATTAAATGTTTTAGAATTTTAATAGGAAAATAGAAAGTTGGTTGAAAAAAATAAAAAAAAAAAC
>VNWY01001858.1:0-10791 GCA_009869845.1 Pseudachorutes palmiensis
TTTTAAATGGCAACAACACTTGTCCAATTCAGTCCTATTGGATCAGAATCGTGTCTGTGTTAAATGGAGTATGCCACACCTGTCCAGAGTCAACAGGAAGAACGGGGCCTCGGATTGGGATGTGGACCAAGTGATCAGTTGGGACAAAACTAAGACTCAAATCTATATAAAGACAAACCAGTGAAAATTATCAACCAATCAGCAATTCCATTGGCAGAATGGAGCTCAAATTATCCCTTCTTCTCTTCTGCGCAGAATCCTTTCTCATCCTTTTCGGGAATGCCCTGGATCTCAACCATTTGGAAAGGGTAAGTTCCTGACCATCGACCACATTCGTGAGTCCTCGTTTGATGACAAGAAAGATTGCCATCTATCCACTCCATTGACATTACACTTTTGCAATTGTGAAGATTGAAACGTATTCCAGGACTTGGCAGTATTCGGGGATGTATTTGGGAATGGAACTTATGATGACCGTAAGTCTCCATTTATTCACGACCTTTCGTGACCTCTACCAGTTTTCTTTCTTTGTCAGGAATCTTCTTCTTGAATCAATTCAACAATAATGCAGTTACTACGACATGCGCCAACTTTGGCAAGTGCTGCCGTGTCCGGTGTAACATTGCAACTCCTGTATGTGGACCTACACCTTCCAATACCAACAACATGTATTGCGGACCTTCGAATGCGCCAGTAGTGGCAGCGGCCAATTCAGCCATGCCTTGTGTCAATGTTCCAGGGGACTGTGCGGCCTGTCTCACGGATACCACGATTGTGTGCGCAGGAGCACCAGAGTGCACTTCCATCAATGGTGGAGACATTTGCTTAAGGGTGGCTTAAATACGGATTAATCTAATCACATGGTACAAATTGTTAATAAAATCTCAACTGACGGTGGAAGTGAATGTCGTTACACGATCGATCTCTCATACGTCTATTCAGTCAGGGAATTTTAAGAGAAAAAAGATAGCAGCAACTACAAAATTATAAAATGGTGACAAAAGGAATTCAGAAATGGCATCATTAACCTTAATACTTTTTGATCCTGAAAGAATCTAATGATTGAATTCAAAACACCCAAAATTCCATGTAAATTAATTATTGCAATTAAAAATAAAAACGGGAGAATCCAAAATCCATGAACAATTAATTATTACAATTAAATATACATTTGGGACTTGAAAGGAGAGTGGAACAGAGACAGGGATGAGTGCTCTATAACTACTCTCGACCTCATCTAGTATCACAGGGGTCACTTCCAGACCTCATAGGTCAGGTAGGTGCCGAATATTTTAGCATTCTGAGCCTGTGATGAACGTGGAGCATTGATGCCGTGTTTGAAGTTCTTCGAGGGGGATACTTTGTTTGTGCTTTTAACGTTTCTGCGGTGACCGCCACAGGAGGGCTTGGTAGACTCAATTAAGCTGTCTCCGCCATATGAGTATCTTCTTTCAAAGGTCAAAACTTTTATGAATGTGAGGATTTGATCATCATCAAGATTCAACTGTATGTATGCATGTGTCTTCAATCACCTGCCTTGCGTAGAGGTGGATGGATGTGAGCCCGCTGACCCCGAGAAGGGGCACACGTTCCCATGTTTGCATATGTTACACAATCTCTGTCGTTGGGGAGCTACGGGAGGTGGACAGGGATAGTGCGGGGATTTGACTTGCCTCCTCCATTACATTTATACCGCTTCCATTTTAGTATATATTTTGGATGTCCTTATGTTGGACGACGGAGATGTTGAGAAACATTCATCTGATCCCTTGATATGGCTGCTGTTTCTTTGTAATTACCTGTACTGCATCGTGCGAAGAGACAGGTTGAAAATTCATTTTATGACAACACTTGTCCACTGGGTTTAGATTCGTGTCTGTGTTAAATGGAGTATGCCACACCTGTCCAGAGTCAACAGGAAGAACGGGGCCTCGGATTGGGATGTGGACCAAGTGATCAGTTGGGACAAAACTGACTCAAATCTATATAAGGACAAACCAGTGACAATTATCAACCAATCAGCAATTCCCTTTGACAGAATGGAGCTCAAATTGTCCCTTCTTCTCTTCTGCGCAGAATCCTTTCTCATCCTTTTCGGGAATGCCCTGGATCTCAACCATTTGGAAAGGGTAAGTTTTTGACCATCGACTACATTCGTGCGCCCTCGTTTGATGACAAGAATGAATGCCATCTAGCCACTCCATTGACATTACACTTTTGCAATTGTAAAGATTGAAACGTATTCCAGGACTTGGCAGTATTCGGGGATGTATTTGGGAATGGAACTTATGATGACCGTAAGTCAACCATTTATTCATTAGGCTACGTTCTCCAACATGTCAGTACACCAGCATTTTTCTTTGTCAAGGAATCTTCTTTAATCTGTTCAACAACAACAACAACAACAACAACAACAACGCTGCAACCACGAATTGTGCTACCATGGGCAAGTGCTGCCGTGTCCGATGTAACCTTGCAACTCCCATGTGTGCCCCTTCACCTTCCAATACCAACAACATGTATTGTGGACCTCCGGCTGCGGGCGGAGCGGCAGTAGTGGCAGCGGCCAATTCAGCCATGCCTTGTGTCGTTGCCCCAGGGGACTGTCCAGCCTGTCTCACGGATACCACGATTGTGTGCAGAGGCAACCAAGAGTGCACTTCCATCAGTGGTGGGGACATTTGCTTAAGGATTGTTTAAAAACTAATTAGTCTCCTTATATGGTACAAATTATTAATAAAATCCCAACCCACGGTGGAAGAAAAGTAAATTGATTAAGCGATCAATGCTATTTACGCTGAGAATATTAAGGGGGAAAAGGGGACAAACAACTACAAAATTACAATAAGGGGGGGGGGGGGGCTAAACAAATTCAGAATTAGCAACATTAACCTTTTACGCTATCGAATCCAGAAAGAGCATGATTGCATTCATATATCACGTAAAATGCCAAGTAAATTATTGGAATAAAAAAAGAAAATAGAGACTTAATTCACTTGAAATAATATCAACAGAGCTACAACAGAGAAAAGTACTCTGTACCACTCTACACCTCATCCACTCCCCACTTCATCTATCAGCATAGGGTCACTCTCGGTCATCAAGGAGAAGGTACCACTCCAATCAAAAATGGTGACAAAGCGGAACTAAATGCTACAAACTCTCACGTCCCTTGGACTCACTCGTGGCATGTCATGTTAGCTCCCCGTGCCGGTGCTTAAGTTTCGGGGAATGCGGTGCTCATGAGGTCAAAAGGCATGAGAAGGGGTTGTTTGGAAAGTGGGGATTCCATCAAGTGTGTGGAAATCGTCGCTAACATCGACCAAACGAGGAAACCGTAAAAACTTTTACGGTGTGAGTCATTGGGAGTATTCTTCGCATGCGCCCCAGGAGGGACGACGGCCTTTCTTTGAGTGGCTTACGCAGCGTCCGCAGTAAGGCAGGGGCCGCCAATGGAAGCCAGGCTCCACTGTTTTCATGTTCCGAATCCCTCCAAGGGATGACATGAACCACTTAGGATACACGCGCAACCATTTCCGGGAAGTGGCAAGACTTCTTTTTAAATGGCAACAACACTTGTCCAATTCAGTCCTATTGGATCAGAATCGTGTCTGTGTTAAATGGAGTATGCCACACCTGTCCAGAGTCAACAGGAAGAACGGGGCCTCGGATTGGGATGTGGACCAAGTGATCAGTTGGGACAAAACTAAGACTCAAATCTATATAAAGACAAACCAGTGAAAATTATCAACCAATCAGCAATTCCATTGGCAGAATGGAGCTCAAATTATCCCTTCTTCTCTTCTGCGCAGAATCCTTTCTCATCCTTTTCGGGAATGCCCTGGATCTCAACCATTTGGAAAGGGTAAGTTCCTGACCATCGACCACATTCGTGAGTCCTCGTTTGATGACAAGAAAGATTGCCATCTATCCACTCCATTGACATTACACTTTTGCAATTGTGAAGATTGAAACGTATTCCAGGACTTGGCAGTATTCGGGGATGTATTTGGGAATGGAACTTATGATGACCGTAAGTCTCCATTTATTCACGACCTTTCGTGACCTCTACCAGTTTTCTTTCTTTGTCAGGAATCTTCTTCTTGAATCAATTCAACAATAATGCAGTTACTACGACATGCGCCAACTTTGGCAAGTGCTGCCGTGTCCGGTGTAACATTGCAACTCCTGTATGTGGACCTACACCTTCCAATACCAACAACATGTATTGCGGACCTTCGAATGCGCCAGTAGTGGCAGCGGCCAATTCAGCCATGCCTTGTGTCAATGTTCCAGGGGACTGTGCGGCCTGTCTCACGGATACCACGATTGTGTGCGCAGGAGCACCAGAGTGCACTTCCATCAATGGTGGAGACATTTGCTTAAGGGTGGCTTAAATACGGATTAATCTAATCACATGGTACAAATTGTTAATAAAATCTCAACTGACGGTGGAAGTGAATGTCGTTACACGATCGATCTCTCATACGTCTATTCAGTCAGGGAATTTTAAGAGAAAAAAGATAGCAGCAACTACAAAATTATAAAATGGTGACAAAAGGAATTCAGAAATGGCATCATTAACCTTAATACTTTTTGATCCTGAAAGAATCTAATGATTGAATTCAAAACACCCAAAATTCCATGTAAATTAATTATTGCAATTAAAAATAAAAACGGGAGAATCCAAAATCCATGAACAATTAATTATTACAATTAAATATACATTTGGGACTTGAAAGGAGAGTGGAACAGAGACAGGGATGAGTGCTCTATAACTACTCTCGACCTCATCTAGTATCACAGGGGTCACTTCCAGACCTCATAGGTCAGGTAGGTGCCGAATATTTTAGCATTCTGAGCCTGTGATGAACGTGGAGCATTGATGCCGTGTTTGAAGTTCTTCGAGGGGGATACTTTGTTTGTGCTTTTAACGTTTCTGCGGTGACCGCCACAGGAGGGCTTGGTAGACTCAATTAAGCTGTCTCCGCCATATGAGTATCTTCTTTCAAAGGTCAAAACTTTTATGAATGTGAGGATTTGATCATCATCAAGATTCAACTGTATGTATGCATGTGTCTTCAATCACCTGCCTTGCGTAGAGGTGGATGGATGTGAGCCCGCTGACCCCGAGAAGGGGCACACGTTCCCATGTTTGCATATGTTACACAATCTCTGTCGTTGGGGAGCTACGGGAGGTGGACAGGGATAGTGCGGGGATTTGACTTGCCTCCTCCATTACATTTATACCGCTTCCATTTTAGTATATATTTTGGATGTCCTTATGTTGGACGACGGAGATGTTGAGAAACATTCATCTGATCCCTTGATATGGCTGCTGTTTCTTTGTAATTACCTGTACTGCATCGTGCGAAGAGACAGGTTGAAAATTCATTTTATGACAACACTTGTCCACTGGGTTTAGATTCGTGTCTGTGTTAAATGGAGTATGCCACACCTGTCCAGAGTCAACAGGAAGAACGGGGCCTCGGATTGGGATGTGGACCAAGTGATCAGTTGGGACAAAACTGACTCAAATCTATATAAGGACAAACCAGTGACAATTATCAACCAATCAGCAATTCCCTTTGACAGAATGGAGCTCAAATTGTCCCTTCTTCTCTTCTGCGCAGAATCCTTTCTCATCCTTTTCGGGAATGCCCTGGATCTCAACCATTTGGAAAGGGTAAGTTTTTGACCATCGACTACATTCGTGCGCCCTCGTTTGATGACAAGAATGAATGCCATCTAGCCACTCCATTGACATTACACTTTTGCAATTGTAAAGATTGAAACGTATTCCAGGACTTGGCAGTATTCGGGGATGTATTTGGGAATGGAACTTATGATGACCGTAAGTCAACCATTTATTCATTAGGCTACGTTCTCCAACATGTCAGTACACCAGCATTTTTCTTTGTCAAGGAATCTTCTTTAATCTGTTCAACAACAACAACAACAACAACAACAACAACGCTGCAACCACGAATTGTGCTACCATGGGCAAGTGCTGCCGTGTCCGATGTAACCTTGCAACTCCCATGTGTGCCCCTTCACCTTCCAATACCAACAACATGTATTGTGGACCTCCGGCTGCGGGCGGAGCGGCAGTAGTGGCAGCGGCCAATTCAGCCATGCCTTGTGTCGTTGCCCCAGGGGACTGTCCAGCCTGTCTCACGGATACCACGATTGTGTGCAGAGGCAACCAAGAGTGCACTTCCATCAGTGGTGGGGACATTTGCTTAAGGATTGTTTAAAAACTAATTAGTCTCCTTATATGGTACAAATTATTAATAAAATCCCAACCCACGGTGGAAGAAAAGTAAATTGATTAAGCGATCAATGCTATTTACGCTGAGAATATTAAGGGGGAAAAGGGGACAAACAACTACAAAATTACAATAAGGGGGGGGGGGGGGCTAAACAAATTCAGAATTAGCAACATTAACCTTTTACGCTATCGAATCCAGAAAGAGCATGATTGCATTCATATATCACGTAAAATGCCAAGTAAATTATTGGAATAAAAAAAGAAAATAGAGACTTAATTCACTTGAAATAATATCAACAGAGCTACAACAGAGAAAAGTACTCTGTACCACTCTACACCTCATCCACTCCCCACTTCATCTATCAGCATAGGGTCACTCTCGGTCATCAAGGAGAAGGTACCACTCCAATCAAAAATGGTGACAAAGCGGAACTAAATGCTACAAACTCTCACGTCCCTTGGACTCACTCGTGGCATGTCATGTTAGCTCCCCGTGCCGGTGCTTAAGTTTCGGGGAATGCGGTGCTCATGAGGTCAAAAGGCATGAGAAGGGGTTGTTTGGAAAGTGGGGATTCCATCAAGTGTGTGGAAATCGTCGCTAACATCGACCAAACGAGGAAACCGTAAAAACTTTTACGGTGTGAGTCATTGGGAGTATTCTTCGCATGCGCCCCAGGAGGGACGACGGCCTTTCTTTGAGTGGCTTACGCAGCGTCCGCAGTAAGGCAGGGGCCGCCAATGGAAGCCAGGCTCCACTGTTTTCATGTTCCGAATCCCTCCAAGGGATGACATGAACCACTTAGGATACACGCGCAACCATTTCCGGGAAGTGGCAAGACTTCTTTTTAAATGGCAACAACACTTGTCCAATTCAGTCCTATTGGATCAGAATCGTGTCTGTGTTAAATGGAGTATGCCACACCTGTCCAGAGTCAACAGGAAGAACGGGGCCTCGGATTGGGATGTGGACCAAGTGATCAGTTGGGACAAAACTAAGACTCAAATCTATATAAAGACAAACCAGTGAAAATTATCAACCAATCAGCAATTCCATTGGCAGAATGGAGCTCAAATTATCCCTTCTTCTCTTCTGCGCAGAATCCTTTCTCATCCTTTTCGGGAATGCCCTGGATCTCAACCATTTGGAAAGGGTAAGTTCCTGACCATCGACCACATTCGTGAGTCCTCGTTTGATGACAAGAAAGATTGCCATCTATCCACTCCATTGACATTACACTTTTGCAATTGTGAAGATTGAAACGTATTCCAGGACTTGGCAGTATTCGGGGATGTATTTGGGAATGGAACTTATGATGACCGTAAGTCTCCATTTATTCACGACCTTTCGTGACCTCTACCAGTTTTCTTTCTTTGTCAGGAATCTTCTTCTTGAATCAATTCAACAATAATGCAGTTACTACGACATGCGCCAACTTTGGCAAGTGCTGCCGTGTCCGGTGTAACATTGCAACTCCTGTATGTGGACCTACACCTTCCAATACCAACAACATGTATTGCGGACCTTCGAATGCGCCAGTAGTGGCAGCGGCCAATTCAGCCATGCCTTGTGTCAATGTTCCAGGGGACTGTGCGGCCTGTCTCACGGATACCACGATTGTGTGCGCAGGAGCACCAGAGTGCACTTCCATCAATGGTGGAGACATTTGCTTAAGGGTGGCTTAAATACGGATTAATCTAATCACATGGTACAAATTGTTAATAAAATCTCAACTGACGGTGGAAGTGAATGTCGTTACACGATCGATCTCTCATACGTCTATTCAGTCAGGGAATTTTAAGAGAAAAAAGATAGCAGCAACTACAAAATTATAAAATGGTGACAAAAGGAATTCAGAAATGGCATCATTAACCTTAATACTTTTTGATCCTGAAAGAATCTAATGATTGAATTCAAAACACCCAAAATTCCATGTAAATTAATTATTGCAATTAAAAATAAAAACGGGAGAATCCAAAATCCATGAACAATTAATTATTACAATTAAATATACATTTGGGACTTGAAAGGAGAGTGGAACAGAGACAGGGATGAGTGCTCTATAACTACTCTCGACCTCATCTAGTATCACAGGGGTCACTTCCAGACCTCATAGGTCAGGTAGGTGCCGAATATTTTAGCATTCTGAGCCTGTGATGAACGTGGAGCATTGATGCCGTGTTTGAAGTTCTTCGAGGGGGATACTTTGTTTGTGCTTTTAACGTTTCTGCGGTGACCGCCACAGGAGGGCTTGGTAGACTCAATTAAGCTGTCTCCGCCATATGAGTATCTTCTTTCAAAGGTCAAAACTTTTATGAATGTGAGGATTTGATCATCATCAAGATTCAACTGTATGTATGCATGTGTCTTCAATCACCTGCCTTGCGTAGAGGTGGATGGATGTGAGCCCGCTGACCCCGAGAAGGGGCACACGTTCCCATGTTTGCATATGTTACACAATCTCTGTCGTTGGGGAGCTACGGGAGGTGGACAGGGATAGTGCGGGGATTTGACTTGCCTCCTCCATTACATTTATACCGCTTCCATTTTAGTATATATTTTGGATGTCCTTATGTTGGACGACGGAGATGTTGAGAAACATTCATCTGATCCCTTGATATGGCTGCTGTTTCTTTGTAATTACCTGTACTGCATCGTGCGAAGAGACAGGTTGAAAATTCATTTTATGACAACACTTGTCCACTGGGTTTAGATTCGTGTCTGTGTTAAATGGAGTATGCCACACCTGTCCAGAGTCAACAGGAAGAACGGGGCCTCGGATTGGGATGTGGACCAAGTGATCAGTTGGGACAAAACTGACTCAAATCTATATAAGGACAAACCAGTGACAATTATCAACCAATCAGCAATTCCCTTTGACAGAATGGAGCTCAAATTGTCCCTTCTTCTCTTCTGCGCAGAATCCTTTCTCATCCTTTTCGGGAATGCCCTGGATCTCAACCATTTGGAAAGGGTAAGTTTTTGACCATCGACTACATTCGTGCGCCCTCGTTTGATGACAAGAATGAATGCCATCTAGCCACTCCATTGACATTACACTTTTGCAATTGTAAAGATTGAAACGTATTCCAGGACTTGGCAGTATTCGGGGATGTATTTGGGAATGGAACTTATGATGACCGTAAGTCAACCATTTATTCATTAGGCTACGTTCTCCAACATGTCAGTACACCAGCATTTTTCTTTGTCAAGGAATCTTCTTTAATCTGTTCAACAACAACAACAACAACAACAACAACAACGCTGCAACCACGAATTGTGCTACCATGGGCAAGTGCTGCCGTGTCCGATGTAACCTTGCAACTCCCATGTGTGCCCCTTCACCTTCCAATACCAACAACATGTATTGTGGACCTCCGGCTGCGGGCGGAGCGGCAGTAGTGGCAGCGGCCAATTCAGCCATGCCTTGTGTCGTTGCCCCAGGGGACTGTCCAGCCTGTCTCACGGATACCACGATTGTGTGCAGAGGCAACCAAGAGTGCACTTCCATCAGTGGTGGGGACATTTGCTTAAGGATTGTTTAAAAACTAATTAGTCTCCTTATATGGTACAAATTATTAATAAAATCCCAACCCACGGTGGAAGAAAAGTAAATTGATTAAGCGATCAATGCTATTTACGCTGAGAATATTAAGGGGGAAAAGGGGACAAACAACTACAAAATTACAATAAGGGGGGGGGGGGGGCTAAACAAATTCAGAATTAGCAACATTAACCTTTTACGCTATCGAATCCAGAAAGAGCATGATTGCATTCATATATCACGTAAAATGCCAAGTAAATTATTGGAATAAAAAAAGAAAATAGAGACTTAATTCACTTGAAATAATATCAACAGAGCTACAACAGAGAAAAGTACTCTGTACCACTCTACACCTCATCCACTCCCCACTTCATCTATCAGCATAGGGTCACTCTCGGTCATCAAGGAGAAGGTACCACTCCAATCAAAAATGGTGACAAAGCGGAACTAAATGCTACAAACTCTCACGTCCCTTGGACTCACTCGTGGCATGTCATGTTAGCTCCCCGTGCCGGTGCTTAAGTTTCGGGGAATGCGGTGCTCATGAGGTCAAAAGGCATGAGAAGGGGTTGTTTGGAAAGTGGGGATTCCATCAAGTGTGTGGAAATCGTCGCTAACATCGACCAAACGAGGAAACCGTAAAAACTTTTACGGTGTGAGTCATTGGGAGTATTCTTCGCATGCGCCCCAGGAGGGACGACGGCCTTTCTTTGAGTGGCTTACGCAGCGTCCGCAGTAAGGCAGGGGCCGCCAATGGAAGCCAGGCTCCACTGTTTTCATGTTCCGAATCCCTCCAAGGGATGACATGAACCACTTAGGATACACGCGCAACCATTTCCGGGAAGTGGCAAGACTTCTTTTTAAATGGCAACAACACTTGTCCAATTCAGTCCTATTGGATCAGAATCGTGTCTGTGTTAAATGGAGTATGCCACACCTGTCCAGAGTCAACAGGAAGAACGGGGCCTCGGATTGGGA
>VNWY01001859.1:0-10786 GCA_009869845.1 Pseudachorutes palmiensis
GTATGCTTCGTTTGCCTCTGTTTGAACAATGAGTACGACTAAAACTACTGTTGAAATCATAATTAGCTTCTGCATTATAACTCTCTACCGCAGCCAGCTATTCACAGGGATTCACAACCTTCTGACTTTCTTTATCTTCAACCAGGAAAACTACAAAACACCGCAAAACACCGGGAGAGGCAAAACTTTTTAGTTCTTTCTCTTTTGTCTCTTTTGAATTAAAGAAAAGCTTATTTGATTAAAGAAACTGTAAATGGTTGTAGCGTTTTTATAAAATGCCTAATAACTCAGGTTATTAAATTTCAAGGTGATTTAGAGCCCACTTTTGACATTTCGTGCGGCGAAGAGATATTCGTGTGGACAGAGAGCCAAAAGTTTTCGCATATTATATGAAACCCTAGCCAAGTAGATCCACGATTACAAGGGAATTGGGACTTAAATCTATGAAGAAGTTGCACGAAAGCGGTTTACTTCTTATTACTTTCTTATGGACTATGAATCAATATTATATTTGAAAAACTTCTTACATTGGGATGTACCCAGGAGCACTTCGTCTTTAAAACTCTCAAAAATCGTAAAATTTGCCACTTGAAACTTGTAAGAATGTGCGCATGTGAACATGCCAATAATATTCGAACTGTAGTTTGTAAATAAGATTTTGATTTTACGCATGGATGGGCATAACAATTCTCCACAGTAAATATAATTCTAGTTTTTATGAAAAGGGAAAGCGTCAGTGTCTAAACACTGCAAAACGAAATGGCTGTCGGTTGATTTCAATCTTGAATTTTTTAAAAGTTTACTGGAATTCAAGTATCATGAATTTGACAAACTTTGACGTTTATTTGTGGGATTTAAATTAAACCAAGGAAAAGTAAACTTTTGTTAATGAATATTACATTTGAATTTCCGATTTGTAACAACCTTCTCCAAATCAATTCACAAAAGTTTAGAATTCTATTAAAATAAAATTTTGGAGTAATTGAATAACTTTTGTAGGTTTATATGCTTCGTTTTGGCCATGAAGTTTGGCAAAACCATAGTCGGAAGCGTCGAATTTTAGCATAACCCAAATAAGCATGAAGCTTATCGTTATTTCCTGGATATTTCTAAAAGTTGTAGCCATCATCACACCAGAATATTTTTGTTGGCTAATAAACGAGGATTCACATCTTGGTGGAATGGTTGATCGTCTCCTGCAGACAGAAATTAAACCGAATCACTGCGATTTTGTGATTGCGGATTGGAATGGAATTTCAACACCGAATCCTAAAGTACCTACTTTGCAACTTCGTGTTTCCGCCATATCTGATCTCCGTAGCTTAACTCTGGTCCATTTCCCAAGGTCAACTTGCTTCGGATTTTTAATAATACTACCACCGAATCCTTCAAAAGAGTCACTGGAACAGATTGCAAGTTGGAGCGAAGATCTCTTCCTTCCTGGAACTGTGAACAGAGGAAAGTACATTTTCATTTCTTCCTCTCCAGAACCAAAAATTATTGGACAGTCTGTCTTTGATTTGTTCAAACACAAATGGGAAATATTAGTTCCAGAGGGTGATGAGCTTCGGTTATATGCGTTTTCTTCCATTCTCAGTCGTCAGTACATCTTACTTGAAACCTCAGCCAGGGATGGCAAAGGCCTTGTCGTCTTGAGCCCAAACCCTCAAGGTTTTCCTCGAAATCTTGTTTTCTCCACAGTAAAAACCAAATTGCACAACGCCATTCCAAAATCACCGAAAATGCTCAGCATGGAGAATAAATTGATGGCAGATCCAAATCCAGTGTACAGGGTTATTGTGGAATTAGCAGGGCTGTACAATTGGACTCAACGGTCAGTCAAATTCGCCTCCATTTTGAAACTGGGACCGAGTGGATTCATTGCAAACTTGAATCAATTCAATGCTGCATTCGGCATTGGTTACATTGCGCATCCGTATACGATATCGATGGTTGATTCATCGCAATCATATCAAAGGGTTTCTATTTCGGCAATGGGAAGAGTCAGCCGTGGAGCTATTGTCGCCGAATTCAACTGGGGAACTGTCTCCTACCTTTTAAAAGGAATTTACCACGACAGCGTCCATATTTGTGCCATGCTCTTCCTAAGCGTCATTGTCGCCGCTGCTAATTGGAAAGCCACTGGCCCTTCTTCACCCACTCGTCGCATTTTCAACGGAATGTAAGCAACCGCAAAACGTTATTTCTTTAGTCTTATGATTTTTCATTTAATTCCAGGTGGTTTGTGGCTGACGCTGTTATTCTATTGCACAGCATCACAATGCTCGGACATGAAACCGTTGCGATCACAAGGAAGAAACTAGTTGCCATTAAAGTGATTCTGATCACTTGGTGGTTAATAAGTCTTTGGTCAATTTGTTCAGTCAAAACAGAGTTCACCTCTTTAACAACGAAACCTCGAGATCGTATAACAGCCGCTGCTGATTATTTTTTGTCTCCGGGCCTTGAAATATATGGCGGCGCATCTGTCCCTCTTGAGCAAATTCGGCACTTAAACGCTTTACTTCAGGATGACATCAATGACCGAGTCGTAACTCACCTGGAATACGTTGAAGACGTTAAGAAATGCCTTGATAAAATCCTGTCTTCGTCGTACTACCTCTGCATCAACTTTGGTGAGATTTTGGAATACGGTCGGTACATGTTCCCAATGGAGCAGAGAATGGAGTTGGAACTTCAAGATTGGGATTTCTTTAGCTACCACATGCAACTAATGTTGGCGTTTCCTAAGAATTTTCCATACACAGATGAAGTGTCGGACAAGCTTGCAACGGCAGTACAAACTGGGCTTGTAGACAAACTGAAGAAGGACGTGCTCAGCTTTGCCGCTGAAAACTATGCAATGGAAGATGGTCCAGAGGCGCTAAAAGTTGAGAACCTAAACGATTCTGGCTACACCAAAGATTGGGCGTCACTTTCCCTAATTTTTGTAGTGGTGTATTTGATATCAATGTTAGTATTTATTGGAGAGCTTTGCTTTGGCACTGCGTATCCAAAGGAAAAAGTGTCAAGGAAAATACTCAAACCAAAACTACGTAAAATCCAGCTCCAATATCTCAGATAATCTCATAATCTGGTCTCAAAAACCTAGTAAACGAGGTGTGGTTCGCTCCGGTTTGCTTACTTTTAGTCTGGCACGAGACTAAAATGTGCCAAGGTCGCTGACCCGAATTATCCAGGCTATAGTTGCACTATATGCAAACTCGTTGGAACGGCCAATGAAGCTTAATGTGGAAGGAAAGCCGATGTGTGTTCTGCCACACAGTTGCAATCGCGCCGGTTTTTTGAATTGCGCCTGTTCAGATAGAATCAGATTAACTATCGGTTTCAATATATATTTGAACATCTAAAATTGCGGAATTAGTTGTTTCTGAAAGCGAGTAATAGACTAATCACATTATTAAGTATAAGGTTTCCGAACATTTCTAGGAAGAATGCGTAACTTGAGAATGAAAGTATTCCTGCTACTCCGTATTCAATTGGTTTACATGACTTGAAGAATAGTCGATCAACCTTCATCATGTTGAAATTATTCCGTGTATATGAAGCACAGAGTTGTTCTGAGTTGATTCTAACTAGGATGACAGCTCGTATGAGCAGTATACTAATCCCACTGATACAAAATACAGTTACAGCAAGTGTCAACACAATTATGAAACTAACGTGAAACATATACTGGATACAAGCAAATGACAATGTAATAAGTATTAAAACTAGTGAAAATACGGATACAGTTGTCCATTGATCGGATTCAATTTTCTGCCAAGCATGTAGAACTTGTAGTAGTCTGATATTTTTCTGAAAGTTTAAAGTCGTTTTCTGAGACGTAACTCCATAGGTCCAACTGCAGAACACATAAAAGTCATGTTTTACCATTTTTTACTATATTTAAATGTTTTAGTTTACCCTTCTCCTTCCAAAGAGTATGAAGACATGTAGATATATCCCATAACTGTCGAGAGGATAAGAGTGTCGTAGTAGACTACGACATTGAAGCAAAGCAGTTGCCAAAGTTTGATCAAATACACGATCACCGAGTTACCACCAGCTATCCAATACATTAGTTGCTTTTGCGTGTGAAGGACTTTAAGATCGATTACAAACGCTACCAGCATGCATGATGGGAAAAGAACAAGTGAGAAAGCCCAAACTACGTTAAGCAATAACAGAATCTTAGCTATAGCTGATACCTTTTTACGAAATAAAGGATTATCAGAATTCCTTCTTCCCAGCTGTAAGATGGCGTTAAATACCTTCACGAATGTCTCTGCTTTAACAATTAAAATCCACTGAGAAAATATAGTTTGGAAAATGACAATAGTGAATCCAGCGGAAAGCATTTTTCCTGCAGGGCCAGCGCCTTCAACAAATATCTGAGCAGCTACCATGGAATTCATGATAACCACAGTACAGGAAGCAATACCGCTCAGGATCAACTTAACTCTGCTGAATGGTACTACAGCGTGGGCCCAGCACCCAGGCGATGTCTCGTACATCTTTATAGGAAAAACTCCAGTAATGTAACCTACCTTGTAGTAAAGAGATAACATAAATTCAATTGAATCTATTTCAACTATTGGTAGTAGAGTAACAAAGGTTGGTAGAAAGAACTTTAAAGACTTTAATAAACTTGTCAACCGGTTCAGCAACTTAAACCAATTCAATGTTAACATTATTTCTTCAATTACTTCATCCACAAAGCTAATCCGTTGGGCTTGAGACGTCTACTGTCAAAATTTGACGACGCAACATCGCCTTTGAAACCTATAGTTAAAGCTATGGTTACATACAGGGTAGTACTTATGCTGAAATGCATTATTATCCGTCTTTGGCGGTGAGGGAGTGTAATAACTGCATTTTTTCTTTACTTTTCAGATAAACAATAAACCGTGGCAAGACGGGCATAGTACTTATACACATATACTTGATGTGGAGTGAGACAGTGAGGAATAGAGTTCGAACGGTCGAACGGTCGGCTATTTGATCAGGGGACCATGATGAGGTGTTCATTTCTACAAGCAGCATTCCAATCGGTCCAGTTTCTGAGTTATTTGAAGGACGACAGACAGACAGACTCGACAAATGCATAAAGTGGCTTCCGCTACTTCCGCTACCGTTGAAACTTGCAACTTATGTCATCAAAGGAAAACGCGTTTTGAAATTACGATTGATTTTCATCAAAGTATTCGAGAAAATGCTATTCTCATATCAGGGTCGTTCCAAGTTGTTGAAATAATGCGGTGAAGCCAAATTGCATAAATTCTAAGACGTATCGAAATTATAGAAAATTGCTGTTGAAAAGGATTTCTTCACCCAATTACAGGTTACAGTTCAAGTGAATTTCATTTCATCATGGTTGTTTACCTGTAAAGCCATTTATTCTGGAAACTTATTCAAGCGCGTGTGGCAATAGCTCAACCAATTTCTACACGCGAAAAGCCAAAGCATAATTTAAAAAAAAAATTTATACCATGGGATAAGCACCAATGGTCAAGCTACATGACCATAGTTACAGCGAGATGCGGGTTCGAGTATACTACAAGTCATAACTTTTATTTTATATGAATGAATATTTATATTATTCCGACATGTCAATGTGAACAATCATTTTCCAACTTCATTGGCATCATTATTGACCTTGAAAATAGGACTTAAGGCATTTCAAATGTTAAAAAAAATAATTACTAAATAAAAGCTTTATAAGCTACTCTACTAAAGTATTGCCAGATGACGTAATTATCATTAACAAAGGCTTTCGTTGAAGTTTTGGATAAACTTTCTCCGAATTTTTTGTAATCATATTCTCCGGAGTGAAAGCGTCAGATTTGGGACGCTTTCCTCCTACCTTCCTTGAAATGAATTAATCGATCGCTGAGCCTTTGTGGAGCAGAAGCGAATCAAGTGTCCCACCCACCAAGTCACACTTGCATTTCTCCAGCTGCAGCGAAAACAATACCTTCTCAGATCTAAAAAGTTCAGCTAACTATTGCAAACTTCAGTTTGCAATTTCCAATGCATGGTTGGACTCTGGCAGCCCTGGTCAAGTCAATTATCTTGCTCGCAACTTTCATCCTTCCGTCTGAATCGGACGGCGGAGGTCATGGAAGGGGGTACTTTGAGTCGGAAGTGTGCCTGTCAAACTATGACGTAAGCGAAGGGAGCATCATTCGAACCAAGGATTCGATAGCCCTGGGGGCCAAGTACCTCAATGTCTCCGAAGTAGGGAAGGAAGACTGCCTTCGTCTTTGTTGCAACACACCACGCTGCAATGTCATCACATTTGAAGAAAAGGTTAAAACCATTTACAAAATTATGTCATTTGTCAGCACAAAATATGAATCCTAATTTACAGAGAAGCGGAAGCTGCTACCTTTTCGACTGTTTGGATGGCGTGGACGACACATTCGTTTGCAAGTTCACTGAACAGTCAGAGTTCATGAGTGCAATTCGGATCGGGAAAAGGCCAGCAGAAGAAGCAAATCCACCCAATCGCCATCAGGCAGAACTGACTGAGCTGAGGTAAACAAAGCACAAAGCTTTGTAACTCCGGTTTTCTAAACGTGGCTTTGTTTTAACAGGAAAAGTGACACGAAGGCAGTGGCTTCACCTGCAGGGAAGTTGACAGTACCCAATGCCACGCGTCCAGTAGATCCAATCGACCCACTTAATGGCAAGCTAAAAACCAGCATTCCCTGGATTCTTTTGCCATTTGAGAATCCCATTGATTTTTAGGAGGTTCGAGGCGATGTAATCGATACCAATTTGAGTGCAAATCGGGAGAATGCATTGGAATCTACAATGCATGCAATGGGATTCCACAGTGGTAAGTTCCAAAATCGTTGTTGTTTTTGGAATATTGCTAAAATATTTTTGTTTTCCTACTCCCGCAGTCCAGACGGAAGCGACGAAGCTCTTGAACTCAACTGTCCACACCAAGGTCAAAGTTCAGGTAAATCAAGACTAATAACCCACATGGCTGGATATGATTTTTACATCTTTAGTAAAAGAGCCAACGCTGGGTTTTCATCTGGAGGCATCGGGGCAACAGCACAATCCACCCATGAAGCAAACACCGTCGGAAGACTATCGTCAACCAGGCGTAGAGAGAATTCCAGTATCAAGTGGAGAAGGAAGGAAAATGGTGCCGGAACGAAACAGCGGCAGAGGCGAGCGACCACGTGGGACTGGTCCAATTTTCAACCATAAGGAAGGTGGGCTGGTTGAAGATTCATACGGAAACCAGCTGCAAGAACAAAGGGAAAGGTCAGTAAATTCGTTTCAAGACATAAAGTCGTTCAAATTAGTCGTGAGAGAAAACCTTAATTTCATTTGTGCAGGAATCCATACAACTACTGGAAATCTTATGACTATGGAGGAGGTGGAAATCCGTCATATAACCAAGCCCAACAGCCACCCAGGAACCCACCATTCTTCGGTAATTGACTAGAAATAAAAAAAAATGTTTTCATTTCTCAATGAAGTATACATTCACTTATATTTCTCACGCATACCTTTCAGTACTTTGTTTTTTCATATTTTGCAGGCAACGAGGAAAATCCAAATGGCAACTATCAAAAAGAACAGTTCAAATATCCCGCTTTTGGCGACATTGGAGCTCCGTATAGAAACCAAGGGCCACCAGAGGGTGCCGTTGAGCCACTTTTCCAGCTACCGCAACGCCCCCCAAACACGCCTCATCAGCCACGGCTTAACGTTGAGAAAACGGAAAGCCCACCACAGATTCCACATAATGGAGACCCTCCTCTCATCCCCACAGAAGTCCCACCAACGACCACAACACGGGCCACAACGACGGTCAAATCAGTACCCGCAGAGCCCCCTAAACAACCATTGAAGGAAGACGGGATTCTGGAGAGTCTTCTAAGCAAAACTCGCGACAACCGGATCATTGAGGTGGAAGTAGAAGGTGAGACTACATTAACTTGACTGTCCCTTCCTTCACTTGGTAAGCTGAACCTGCACTTTTGTATGATTTTTGCAGAAGTAGATGGAAGTGTAAGTCCAGGTGCTGGTCCGATGCTTGCTTTTATTGGAGGTCTCATCATGTCCGTTGCGATGGTTCTCCTTCTCACTTGTCGCCTCCGTCGTATTCGAATGAGTTCGAGAAGGAGAGGGAAGAATCGACTTGATCCGGATTACCTCGTCGATGGCATGTACCTTTGACTACACTCAATCAACAACATGGGAATAAATGAGACCTTTATTTCCAAAATTTTACTAACCACCTTCCAGTAAATACTTCCACAGTAATAATAGTATTGTGAATCTCCTCTGTGGCTTCGGGACAAGGCGTGTGAGCGAAGTAAAGTAGCTTTAGTGTTTTGCACGATTTCGTTTTTGATGAAGTGAAGATTTGTCTATTGCATTATGGAGTTTGAGTGTTCGTTTCTTAGAGACTCTCCCCTGAAAATAGGGAATTGCCGTTTAGGTTACTCTTTTTCCTCCTTAGTGCGCATTCGATTCAGGATAAGCTGCATTAACCTTAAAATTAAAATCAAAGGTTTTTCACTGATAGAACGCCACCGTTTCAGACCGCGGAATTAAAAGTTAATTTTTGTATTATGGTTGATTGGAATTTAAGAAGTCCAATTGCGATGTGATGGTGGAATGATGGCAAAGAAAACTTTACTTTTAGTGTTTTGTAAGAATTTTTAGGAAAATTGGCGTTAAAATCAAACGGATTCCAAATTTTGCCATAATTTACCCGATTTTAAGGTGATAAGCCGCGCACTATGGAGGATTAACTGCTGATCAGAACTAGAAAAAGTTGGTTTTATGGTTACCTCGTTCGCTGCTGGTTGTATTGGCGATTCTTGTCTGTCAATGGGACGTAGATGACACCCATAAGCGCCTTTCGAACTAATTTTCCATCAGGAAGCTTATCAATCTGGAAAGAAAAGTCGTAACTTTACAAGTAAGGAGACCATAATGAATACCAACTCACCTGTTCCAACTCCTGGTTTCCGCCTTCCGGACCCACTGGAATCACTACTCAAAATAAGGCATTTAACGTTTAGTAAGAATTACACTTTATAAACTAAGACTCACCCAATCGACCTCCTGGTTTCAATTGCTCTGTTAACTGTTACATTTGAATTCAACGGTACCAGTTAGGATGTGAGATAATCTTAATTTAACTTGATTTTAGCTTACAGCATCCGGAATCTTTGCAGCAGCAGCACCTATACAATATTCAATGAAAGAATTACAGATATGAAACACAGGCATTTACAATTACAACTCTACGAATTCTGGAATTCCCACTGTAGCTGTAATGCTAAACTGCCGTGCAGCTTACCCACGTGAATAGCATCATAAGGACCACCTTCGAACATAACCTTTCCTTCCATCTCCAGCTATAGAACAAAATAATCAAACTTCACATACTACTGGGAGTATATTTTGACAAACTTCATTTACGGTAAAGGCATCTTACCAAGAATCTCCAAGCGTCCAGATGTGATAAGTTCCTCTTGTCCTTTTCGGATGTTTTCTAATGACTTTTCCACAAGTTCAGGAATATGTTCAATCCCAATTACTTTCCCAGTTGGTCCGACCATAGTAAGCCATTGCTGCTGCTAAGTAGCCAGAACCGGAACCAACATCCAAAGCACGAGATCCTTCTTTCAGGTGGTTGACTAAAACTTGAAGAGGCATGGGCATGCATGTGAGGAGCTAAAGAAACAGACATGGTAAGAATTAACACTATCCCGCAAATGCCGTAATATATGAATGAAGGAATAAAATTACCACTGATGGTGACGCCATATCCAATTCCCTGTGGGGAATCACTATATGGGTTGACTGTAGAATAGTGTCCACGGTCCACAGCCAGCATCGCCCCTTCTACTGCGTCAGAGCTGATGATCGCATGAGCTAGAAACAAAGCCGACACATTGAACGATCGTATTTACAATTACTAATTAAAGGATACCTTTGAGATTTCTGACCAAGTCCGCATTATCTTTTCCATGTGAACGCCAAGCCATGGTGACCAATGCTTGAAGTGTGCAAAGGGCAATACTCTTCGTTCTAAGAAAGTAATTACGTACCAGTAAATTCTTCATGGGATGACACCCAAGAGCATCGTTCAATTGAAAGCGGTACAACAGCAGTTCACCTTCACAGCTGATTAACCAAAATACGCAAAAGTTCAGAATTCGGCCTGACTAATCCTCAGCAGAAGTCCGCTCTCAATTACGCCCAATTGAAACAAATTACACAACATTCCAAATCCAAGGCGATGATTATTGATTACTTGCAATTTGATTTTACTGAGAGAGTCAATCTAAAGTGTGTAACACACGGAAAGGATGGAATTTTGGAATTATTCATACAACCACGGGTCTTCATTGCTCTTCCATTTGATCAACTCCTCTGGCTTGAACCACAGAGCAATCTCCTTCTTGGCAGATTCAACAGAGTCAGAGCCATGGATGATGTTACGTCCCACTTCAATGCAAAAGTCACCACGGATTGTTCCTGGAGCGGAAGCTGCTGGATTCGTCTCACCTAGAATCACTCGTCCGGTCTTGACGACACCAGTTCCTTCCCAAACCTAAAAAATTAGTAATTTAACATGAGAACAAAGGTGAAATAATTGCGTGAAAACTCCTTTACCATTGGGACGACTGGTCCTGCTGACATGTACTTCACAAGTCCACTGAAGAAAGGCTTGCTGGATAAATCAGCATAGTGCTCCTTGAGGAGGGTCTCACTTGCCTAATAAAAAATCAAGACCTTT
>VNWY01001860.1:0-10783 GCA_009869845.1 Pseudachorutes palmiensis
TTTATGCAAACCACCATGACCCAAAACTATGGGGGGATGACGTTGAAGAATTTAGACCAGAAAGATTTCTAAGCCCCGATGAATCAAAAGTTGTAAGACACGAGGCGCTCATTGCATTTTCAACTGGAAAACGTGCTTGCCTTGGTGAGACCCTGGCGAGGGACACTATGTTTCTATTTGGCTTTATAATAATTAGGCTAACATGGCTCTTAATTTCAATGTAACGGTGCAAGAAGGAATGAAAATGCCCCCATTAACATATAAAAACGGACTTACTCTAACTCCAGTGAGCTCAAAGGTTGTTTTGGAGGAACGAAATATTTCATAATGCTTTAGGACTAAAGCAACTAATCGTATTTTTAGAGGCTTCGGGTTTCGGACCTCTTTATCTTAGTATCATCAATTATTTTAGTTGAATATTTCTGCCGGATGCCATCTCTTTTTGTGCCAAACATTTTGTTCCCTAAGAATAATTATCTTAACAACAGAATAATATGCTACGTAAAAATTGGAGGAGTTCGAATTGAATATTTATTGGATAGTAAAGCTTCTTGAATTTTTTGGACGTGCTTCGACGAGTGGCATTGCAAAATTAAAAATGCTCCACAGCATCTTCATCGTCTGGTTCCATCATATTAACCAAATAATGAAGCAACTTTTCTCGTAATACGCTGTGCGTATTGTCAAATATCACGAAATCTGAAAAAATACAGTGAATATAGTTAGTTGTACAAGTGTCTACGTCTTTAACTATGAAATGAAGTTTATACATTCTCCAGGTTTGTCACGTTGAGGTGAGAATCGCATCTTTCTTCGGGATAGACTTCCTCCTCTCTGTTGAAATTGATAGAAAATCCAATGTCATAGTTCAATGTCCAGAACATCCATCTGAAGATTATATACACAGTTAGACACAATTCCACGGCGTCTGACGGTAGTTCACGTTACGTAATTCTGGTTCCAGGTTTTGTCACGATGAACTCCAATTCAAATTTCTTTCCAGCCCCAACTGCAACGGTGTTGTTGCTCCTGCTCATATAGCACATCGACTTTCGTCGGCCGCGCTTAAGAGAATGGGAGGCAAACAATGGTATTTCAAACAGTCAGTAAGTTGTGGAGATTAACGTTTGAACTAACCTGTCGGCCACCAAGTGTTGGTGGGAGTAAGTTTGGCGGAATATTTTCCGTTAGAACTGGCTCCCATTTGTCCGGTGAAGAGTAGATGTTGACCTTTGACAACGTCCGAGTTGTGAGTAGGGGCTTCAGAATTGAAAACAGAAGTTGAAAGATCTTGCTCGCGTTTATACAGTAGCCTACGCCTAAGGTTTCTGGATGATTGGCTTCAAAGCTAGCGACTATTTGTAAAACCGTTTTCACACCTGGAATCATCAGTATAAGAATAATCGATTTATTTATATAATATTTTATAGAAACTCACTTGCAATGGATGTGAGTTGGCGCATTGACAATCCTCCAAAGTCACCGATTATGACAAATTGTGTGATTTCTCTACCAACATTCTCTGGTGCCTTTTTAGCCATGTCAAATGCTTTGGAGAGAAACTGCTCAAAGTATCTCGAAATGGTTTTGGATTCCCCATTCGTAGTAGCTTTACGGAAATCCCATTGTCCGATGGGAACGATGCAAACTACAGATTACACAAATTTTTAGAAAGAGTGTGGGAAAGTGAAACATTGATTACTTTACTTGGTCTGCCGATATCATCTACCCCTACTATGTCGTATTCGTACTCTGAAGCATAGTGTGAAGGAGGTTCCCAGTCAAGTATGTGCTCAATATCTTCTTCCTTTTTCCAGATCAAGTTAGCCCGGAGCATTTCATTGGCCTTGGAAATGTTAAGCTCACGAGCTCGTAGCCATGTTAAACAGAACAAATCCGAATATGTATCAGACTCGACAATGTCCGAAATCACATTCCGAAACTACAAATTGAAAAAGCACCCGTGAATTGCAAATATGGGTTATTATTTATGATTAATAAAGTGTGTATAATAATACCTCTTTGACAACTTCTAATTCGTGAGCAGTGGGGGCACTCATTGCGATGTTTCACGTTATCAAAGCTACTTTTGACTGCGGAGCGTTTTCCTTATCGCTCTTGTTTTTCTTTTAAGGAAAGGACAACTTCTTTCATTAACTATCTTGGTTAATTCCAGGAACACTGCACTAGTACCACTCCTGTTTGAAAGGCTATGACAATAACCAAGCTATAAAATGGTTTTTCTTCCCCTTCGCTCTATTTGATTCATAATTAAGAAGAGATATAAAAATATGTTGCGGGGGTTGGCCTTCAGAATTAGTTTTCACAGAAAACTGTAGTTGTTGTTGAGATGATTCAATCGGATTTTCACCACTTGATCACTTTACTGCCAACGGTCAGATATAGTTTGCTTTTCCTTCCAGTTCCAGGAAAGGAATGAATGGAAATGATACCCGGGTGGAAGAATTCATAGTAAAAAAGAGAATCTGGGTTTGAAGATGATCCAAATCCTTCAACTCTTTACTTGGTCAAAATTAAAGTTTTGTCAAAATAATAACTCCTTTATGCACCATGTATACATAAGGACACATTTAAACCTCCGAGGTACTGCCTACACCCCTTGCTAATTATTGAATTCACCGATAAAATAAAAATTGCCTTGACACACGTTGTGTGTCGAACATGACATGAATTTTATTTAAGTTGAAACTACACAACTAAACTACATGCTACGTTAATTAAGAGATATTAAATCTCACAAACCAACATAGTTTATGAGTTTTCACATTTCAAGGTTTCGTATTTTATGTTTCGATTCTCAATGCTTAAATTCATCTTTAATTTTGTCACTATTATGCACATTGCCATTAATTTATGATTTAAGTGTCAAATTCACATGTACTTATTTTGATTTCGGTTTTGTTGATAAGTTTGATTTTATTCTTAATCCGGCATGCTTTGGCGTATCCTTCATTCCCCAGGATAGAATCGGCGTATGCACTTTTGAATGTTGATAGGAAGCAGGGTGGAGGGCACTTTGGAAGTATTAGCTCTTCTATTGGTAGGTTTGTTTGCTCTTTGTAGTACAGCTATTTAAATTACAAATTAATTTCACCCTGGTTAATTTGACACACATCTTTTAGCAAGTGTTCCTGGAAACGACGGAATCAAACAAATGGCATCAGCTTGGGCAATAAGTCTGTTCATTGACATTTTCCCCGAAATTGACAATTCCACCGAGATTTCCGCCGAGATTTGGGGGACACCAGAAGGTCATTTCAGAACAGAAAAAATAATTTTTAATTAGCATGACACATTCAGGGCTTCTTCCTTAGGACAAAATGAAGTCCCCTCTCTCAAGATCCACATCTACTCTTCCATTACAGAGCCATCCCTTGGTCATTCGGCATGCATGGTAGAAGACTGGATGCCTTTCTCTCCCTTGTAAGCACTTTTTTAGAATTTGTAGTTTTTCTGGGTCTGTCTTGATGAACGAGCACATAAACTACACCCTGCGGAGACCTAGACCTTACAACACACAATTAGTCGCTTACCTTGGCCTAAATCTGAAGTATGATATGACTAATTAGTTGATTAGCGGAAATCTCGGTGGAATTGTCAATTTCGGGGAAAATGTCAATCAACAGAAATCCACATCTACTCTTCCATTTATAGTGCCATCCTTCGGTCATTCGGCATGGTGGAAGACTGGATGCATTTCCCTTCCTTTGTAAGCCTGTCTTGACGAATGAGCACTTAAACTACAGCCTGGGGAGCTACAACACACAATTAGTCGCTTACCTTGGGCTAAATCCGAAGTATGATTCGACTAATTAGTTGATTTGTACTTTGTGATCAGTGATGCGAAATGGATTGAAAGTGACAATGGAGAAGAAAGTTGAAGCCGAGAGCCAAAAGTAGATGGATGGGTTTTTTTACTTCTGGTTGGCAAAAATATGTAAAAATGTAAATGGTCAACACTCATATTAACATGCAATGATTCATCTGCAGATAAATGAAAACTAGATTTATTTCTTACTAAAGTCAAACAGTTTGGAAATACTTTTAAGGCAATGGTTGAAAAACGCTGGCGCCAGTCTTTTTTACCAATCAATTTCATTTAATTTTTAATTCAATTGAATTTTTCAATTGATATTTCTTCGTCTTGCCAGGACGAAGCGCTCGTGTCAGAACAACATTTAAATTATTAACGAACTGGACTGCTGCCTTTTCCCTACAACAAAGCTTGGAAGCTAAAGGAACCTTTAGCTCATTTTCATTTAATTTAATGGGGTTTTACATTTGGCAATGTAGGCGGAAAGCCAACACCTCTTTCAAAAATTTGATGCAATCGAGTTATATACCTGCATTGTGGTTTCAATTGTTCTCAGAGAGATTGAAAGGGGTACCGTTTAACCAGGACAATTCGTAAATCCAATTCCAAAATGAAGTTATCACGTAAAGCAGAATCCTTTGTTGCTTTAATTTTCCAAATAAGTTCTGCTCTTGAGGTTATAAACTTTGATCATGATCCCAACACGTATTTACTCACCAAGAAGAAGAATCTGAAAAAGTGGCACACATTTGCAGCAGCTTCTATTACACTAAATGGGCTAATATTGGTAACAGGCACTGCCCATGTAATGTGGGAGAATATGGACGTTCCAACACGTATTCTGAGCACTGTATTTATTAGTTCCATTTCCCTTCTAATCGTGACTGATGTGAATCTATTTTTATACTCGGACTTCCTAATTGCTGCTAACAACGCAGCAATGAAACTACTAAATCATCCTGGTAATTCTTTTTAGAGATATTGGGCATATTATTAGCCAATTTCTTTTATTTATTCCCATGTAGCTACTAAACGCCTCATTGGAAAGAAACGGTACGAAGATGGAGCTTCAATTGTGTTTTTGGTTATGCTCATTGCCATTATTGGCTGCGGAGTTTTGTTATATCCATTTGAGTTTTGTTTGTTGGAATATAAGTTGATTCCATCTGCAGTAATCCTATCGACAGAATCAACTTTAATTAACCTTTGCATTTCAATTGTCATTGCTACTTCCGTACTTCACTCTTTATACTGCTTGGCCACAATAGGGACCTTACTTTTGCGACTAATTTGTATAATTGGTCACAATTATCAATCAATTCCTCTTATTTATTCCCATGTAGCTACTAAACGCCTCATTGGAAAGGAACGGTACAAAGATGGAGCTTCAATTGTGTTTTTGGTTATCCTCATTGTCATGATTGGCGGCGGAGTTCTGTTATATCCATTTGTGTTTTGTTTCTTGGAATACAAGTTGCTTCCAACTGCAGTAATCCTGTCGACAGAATCAACCTTAGTTAACTTTTGCATTTCAATTGTCATTGCTACTTCGATACTTCACTGTTCATACTGTTTGGTGGCAATAGGGACCATAGGTCTTCGACAAATTTGTATTTCTATTGCTGTCCTCTCCTTGCTGTGGTAAGAAGCCAAACATGTTTCATTGTCTTACACTCAGGGGTGAGACCCAAAAAATCAGGACTGAATACCGATTCTTTTCACAATCCCCCAGTTTAGCTGCAGTAGATTCTAGCTTCACAATATCGGTCCTGAAATCTACGAACAGCGTTTAAAAAAGTAACCTGGGTTTAAAAAATTTAGCACTGGGTACTAAATAATTTGGGCCCACTTTAGGCACAGTCCTAGGTACTTATGACCCAATTCCAATAATTCGAGATCCAAAGAAAAGGTAAGTCAAAAACTCGAATGTCCTTGAAAAAGGGTAATGGAATTTCTTTTCGGACTCAGTCCTGATTTTGCGGTACATACACCTGACTATCCTGACCTGACTATAAACTTTTTGACCTTTATTTCTTTGTAGCACTGTTGATGACTCTCAAGCAAAAACTGGATCACCTATCCTGCATAACTTTTACTCTCAACTTGTACTTGTTATGCAGTATACAGCTGAAGCACTTAAGCATTGGTTGCCATTTCTCTACTACTTGCTTAATTTTACGTCAATTACTATTCTATATACATTAGTCAGATACAACACCAAACTCAACGTCTTCATGATTCTAGTAATGGTCGTGCTGCTTGCGGGATTAGTCATTGGAGCAGTCTTTAATTATCAAGGATGTGTAAATATTACCACATTGTCCAAGCAGTGTATCACATTACAACGATGTACTTCTGTACCACTGGATGCAAAGTTGTGGTCGTCCTGTAGACCTGTCGAAGTCTGGGTTGGAAAACAATTTTCAATTTCCAGTCAGGATTTTTGCATCGGGGTCTTTGCTAGGGTGGTAATTGATTCTGCACTGGACTTAATCCTTACATTTAGACAAGTGTAAAGTGTAATCCATGGGATTAGATCTGACCTGTCGTGTCCTCTTTACACCGGTGTCCCAGCTATATTTTTTAGTTCGCTAATGTCTCCAGCAGCTTGTCCAACAGCTTGTTTCAAGTTGCAGTACGGTTGCAACTCACAAAGTAGAACAACTTTGATTGAATGTAAAGCCCAAGTTTTATGTTTAGAATTAATTTGTGGTTCTCCCTCTAAGTACCTTGGCGGTTTCCAAAATTTTATTTCCAATGAATGTAATAATTATTACTCGCTTCTCGATTTAAGATTGCACGTGTTTGCAGGTTCATAAGGTTTGTCTACAACTGGGTAAGCCACCATATCATCCGAGCATAAGCTCTGATGCGGACTGTATCTTAAATCAACTTGAAGATCTTCAATCAATTCAGTTGTCCATGTAAACTCGTTTAGTACAGTTTGGACTGTCTTGTTTGCCAAACTTCGAGGTGCCGTAACAGTTGGGTTCAAGTTATATGTCCTAAATACAAAAATTATTAATCAAATATTCTTGTTTTTTATGTAATATTTCATCATTTACGCGTCAACTTCTTCGATACCAAAACGTCCATACAGTTTTTCATAATTGGAGTATTCGCTACTGCACCAACGGAAGCTATCCAAAGGGTATGCCCAAAGGAACCCTTGACACATTTCATGCCTAGTCGAATGCCCTGCGAGAACAGCCCCGGTGGTCCATGTTGTATCAGTGGTGCACTCTGTAATAGAATTTTAGTGTCAACATTGAATGTTAAGCATTATGATATCATTCATACCAACGGACAGTTGATCTCCTGGTAGGATTTTAACACCACCCCCTGGTAACGGTCTATTTTGTTGATAATCAAAATCATAATGATCATCACTTGCAATCCATGGTAGTTCAACACCGTCTCGGAAATGGCGGATCCTTATTCCCCTTGCTGTACACATAATAATTATGTGCTATTATTACAGTTTATGCAAAAATATTCTAATAAAATAATATGCTATAAAACGTACCTGACTTGTGGGAATGAAGGAATACATTGGTAGCTGTAACTCCTTCAGGTGGCAAATCGCTACTAGTACACGAAGAACTGCAGTGTCCAACAGTTACAAAACTTGGAGTATTTGGTGGCATCATGTGCGAAGGTGACAAGTCCCGGGCAATGGCGAAAATCCCAACTTCAGTTGGTCTGCACACAAAAAAGGTTAAATACATAATTTTGTATGTTAAAGAGAATATCTTACCTGAGATTCGGAGTGTAATAAACGTCTATGCCCGTTTTAAATGCCACACCTTGGAGCTCCTTAGGGTTGTCGTAGTGAACTTCCAACATGTAGTATTCATCAACACCTTCGGTATTGATGGGAGTTCCTAAATTGTCTGGATACACGAGTGCCTACATACAATCTGGATTAGTTATCTTGTTCTTTATTTAACATATTATAGGTATATTTTGAGCCATACCTCACCACCAATGGCCCAAACGTATGCAGGGCTGTTACAATATCTCTCTGGAACCAACTCCGAATCAACAAAGCAAGTTCCACCAGCCCCCAGATATTTGTCAAAGAATTCTGCAGGGTCTTCGCCTTCGGGGGCATGACACTTGTAAAAAACAAGATGATGCGAATGCGTTCTTGATTCTTCTGTTGGTAAGTATGTGCTAAACTATAAGGAAAGAAAAATATAAGATCAAGATGGAAACAGAAGTACTATCTTCTGCCTTACGGCAACAACGTGTTGCTTTCCATTCATTTTTGGCATTTTATGGGTAGTGCACCAGTAGCTCGTGTCAACGGATGGCATTTCCATATTTCGATGGACACTCCACTTTTCAAACCTGTAAATATGATAATAGTCAGCAGTGGTAGAGTGTAACAGACTAGCTGTGAGACCTTACTGTGATAAATCGACCTCTGGCATTGGCGGGTCAAGAATATTTATTGCAGTCGCTCCTCTGTTATTAGCCCCGTGGTACTCAACGTTATCAGTTGCTCCAAGAGACCAAATGAATTTAGTTGTACCACTCTATCAGAAAATTAATTCAATTAATATAAATACGAACTTGAAAAAATTAGGTGGTTCTTACCGTGATGGGTTCATCTTGGTCATCGCAAGTGTCAAGGGCTCTTGAAAAGCTAAGGTGTGTATGAGTCGCGTTTTCCGAAACATGTAAAAGCACGTAGTCTTGATTTGCATCTAAAACTGGTGCCTCCTTCCCAATACCGTGGTAGTCCTGCCGAATTTAATTAAATTAGTATTTTCTAACAACTGGAAACAAGTGTAACCTTACTTGAAGATATTTGGTACCATTTGGCCATATACCGCCAATAACGATATCGGAGGCTGCCATTCCACCTTGAGTTGAAAGCCCAAATCCGACAAAGCCAGTTGTCTCAGCAATGACATCGAACTGGACAGTTTCAGTTTCCAAATTGACCTCCCATGAAATTTTATATCTGCCGTTTGGATCAAGGTCTTTAGACCTTCGTTGTAGAACCAATCCCTTCCCAAGTGTGACCGAAATCACACAAAGAATCAAAAAGAAGAATTGAACAAAAGCAGAATTTGGCATTTCGGTGTTTGGTATTGCGATGATTTCGTACATTTTGAGTCGTACTTTTATATAGTAGTTCCTGATTACAAAATACTTGAGATATGGTGAAATCGCGCAATGAAATTAGTGAATGATTGATGTGCTCGAGTATCTGATTGAGTAATTACTGACTAAACCGCAGGTGCTGACGACTCAAATCCACGCAGCTGATAAAAAATTGAAGGTGACGGGCAGAAATTTACTAATAAATTGCACTCCGAGTGTAAATGGTCAACACTCATATCAACATGCAATGATTCATCTGCAGATAAATGAAAACTAGATTTAATTGTTAAAGTCATACACAGTTTGTCAAATAATTTTAAGGCAATGGTTGAAAAACGCTGACGTCACTCTTACCAATCAATTGCATTTAATCTTTAATTCAATTAAATTTTTCAATAGATATTTCTTCGTCTTGCCAGGCATAAACTCATTCCATAATTCAAGGTTTTTTTTCGTAAGTGAGTTTCGTGAGTAAGTGAGTACGTGAGTTTGATGTTATGGAAACTTGTGAATAATTTAATTTGAACATCCTTTCAACCATTTCAACCATTAACTCAGATTAAAATTTTAAGGTTTTTAAATGAGAGTCCTTTTAAATAATTGTAAAAGACGAAGTGCTCTTATCAGAACAACATGTAAATTACTAACGAACTAGACTACCTTTTCCCTACAACGAAGCTTCCTTTAGCTCATTTTCATTTAATTTAATGGGGTTTTACATTTGGCAACGTAGATGTAGGCGGAAAGCCAACATCTCTTTTAAAAATTTGATGCAATCGATTCATACACCTGCGTTGTGGTTTCAATTGTTCTCAGAGAGGTTGAAAGGGGTACCGCTTAACCAGGAAAACTCGTAAATCCAATTCCAAAATTTCATTCTATTGAGAAATGAAGTTATCACGTAAAACAGAATCCTTTGTTGCTTTGGTTTTTCAAATAAGTTCTGCTCTTGGGGTTATAAACTTTGATCATCATCCCAACACGTATTTGCTGTCCAAAAAGAGAACTACGAAAAAGTGGGCCATATTTTCAGCAATCACTATTACTGTAAATGTGCTAGCTTTGGTAACAGGCAATGGTCATTTAATGTGGGAGAATTTGGACATTCCAACACGTATTGTGAGCGCTGCATTGGCTAGTTCCCTTGCCCTTCTAGTCGTGACTGATGTCAATCTCTTTTTATACTCGGACTTCTTAATTGATGCTAACAACGCAGCAATGAAACTGCTAAATCATCCTGGTAATTTTTTTTAGAGATATTGGGCATATTATTTCTTTTATTTATTCCCATGTAGCTACTAAACGCCTCATTGGAAAGAAACGGTACGAAGATGGAGCTTCAATGGTGTTCTTCGTTATGCTCATTGCCATTATTGGCGGCGGAGTTTTGTTATATCCATTTGTGTTTTGTTTCTTCGAGTACAAGTTGCTTCCAACTGCAGTAATCCTGTCGACAGAATCAACCGTACTTAACCTTTGCATTTCAATTGTCATTGCTACTTCGATACTTCACTGTTCATACTGTTTGGCCACAATAGGGACCTTAATGCTTCGACTAATTTGTATTGCAACTGCTGTCCTCTCCTTGCTGTGGTAAGAAAGTCGAACATGTTTCATTGTCTTACACTCAGGGGTGAGACCCAAAAAATCAGGACTGAGTACCGATCCTTTCGGTTTGAAAAGATTTTTACAATCCGAAAGAAATTGACTCCTGAATAATTTTTCCCGAAGGCCAGTTGTTATGACTATGAGTCTGAAGAAGCTAAATATCGTGTCTTAAGGACTACGAGGCCTGTTATTTGTTTTAGTAACCGGGGTCAAATCCAGCTTCAT
>VNWY01001861.1:0-10773 GCA_009869845.1 Pseudachorutes palmiensis
AGCTTTTCAAGGGAGAGGAGGCGGTTTTCAAGGGAATGCAGGTGGACCCGGCTTCCAAGGAAATGGAGGACAAGCTTTTCAAGGGAGAGGAGGCGGTTTTCAAGGGAATGCAGGTGGACCAGGGTTCCAAGGAAATGAAGGACAAGGTTTTCACGGGGACAACAACCAAGTTCAGCAAATGGATCCACCACACCAGCGCCCAAGGAAAATCCGGTCACAAAATCCTGGCGGGAATGATAACATGGACAATGGGAGACAAAATCAACCAAACATTGGTGCCGGTAGTGGTGCTGGTTCTGGACACAGCAATGCTTTCCCGAACAATGCGGAAATTGTTCTCATGGTTTCGGGTCTGCCTGGAAAGATGGATTTTCGTATTCTCAAGGATCATTTGCAGCAGCAAGCTACCACTGTTTCTGGACATGTAAAGTATGTCTATAATGGACAAGGCTTCATCTCTTTCCGAAAGAAACAAGATGCGGATCGGGCCATTCAACTCTTCCAGGGTCGTGAGGTCTATGGAAAAAAATTGAATATTCAGCTCGCTAGTAGTATCCCGTTCAAAAATCCGAAACCGGGTGGTGCTGGACAAGCTGAAGGTATGACTGGAACAAGTTTTGTTGCTACTAAATAAGTTAACCACAACTTTTCTTTTTTAGCTAAAGTAGCAGGAGATTTTGTCCACGTTGATTCTCCTGTGGATGAGGTTGAGGTAGCAGCTCAGGGGAATTTATCTCATAGTTCCTCAAATCCAGACGTGGCTGAGCAAGTGGTGGCATTTGCAGCCACAGAAATTGAGCAACTTACGCTTCATCAACAGGAAGGCAATGAAGCCACAGAGGGAAAGAAAGGAAAGAAGTCGAAACAGACAACCGAAGACTCAAAGTGTGTCATCCAATAATTTCCCCAAACTGCATGCATCATTGCTCCGTGTATTAGTTGTATCATGTGTAATGACTTTCTTTTTGGCCTTTTAGTTTTTTAAGTTTCAACTTCCACGAATGCGTTTGACGTTGCAGTTTGAGTATTTACGCATTTCGCTGAGCGCTTTGGCTCTCACATGCGAGTATTTCATGTGTTAATGCGCTAATGCAATTCGAAAACCCACAAGACAAGCCGGGTTACACTTTTCCCTTTGTAATTTGTTCTATGCTTTCCCACTGTACAACTTATAGCAGAATGTGTGACAGACACCCTTAATAATCCTTCCAACTTAAGTGAGATAACACGGTTGTGTGGCGTTTTCTGACGGCACAACTGATGTTATGTCGGATAAGTTGGTCGAAAGTAGGTTTCAGGAAACCTGGTTATTAAGGTAATAGGATGTTGATCCAGTTCATATGAGATTGTACCAATTGTTCTCAATTGATTCTCATTTTGAGCTGTTGAGCTCCCTTCGCTCGTTGTCTGTAACTGTCTGTGTTTAATTACAAGATATAAATGATTGATTGTCTGAAAAATTGATTGAAAATATCAAATTAAGGTATCCCGTGGCCAGGGTATTGCCTTAGAACTTGATGTATCGAATAATGGTTATATGGAATAATGGTTTGGGTTTATTGAATAAAATCTACTTATTTTAAAAACTATAGTTTGGTCAACGAAAGTAAAAGTTCAAGTTCGTTGCAATCTTGCAATAAGTAAACATAAGAGAGTTTTAGCTTTAAACGGACAAGTTTATTTTGTTATTTAGAAATGCAAGTTAATAGAGAGACTGTATTCTACGGCTTATAGAATATCTTAAGGGACCCGAAGGACGCCAGTACAGTCTAGTGTCTTGGGCAATTTTGGATGAGCAAGAAATTACGACATGAAAATTGGAACGGCCACACTGGACACACGCTGTTAGAACTTTGTTAGTTGCTGACGCTTTGGCTTTTGAGTTCGCTGAACCCTGTGACGCGTTCTGAGTTTTCCCAAGTTAAGCTGTGACACCTGAAAGGCAGTTTAGAAAATTTTAGATTTAGTTGTAAGTTCGTAATTCATTAGATTTTAGCTTACTTTGACAGAGGATGGAATGATGAGTAGTTCCAAAGCCTGAAGTCGCATGAGGCACGTGACTCCAACATCGTTCAATCCGAGAACTCCTACTGCCAGAGTGAGCTTTCGCAGTTCTACAAAATAAAATTGAAAAACTACATGCGATTTAGTTTAGCTGTGATTGCAGTCCTTGCCTGTGAGCCACAAGATGGACGGAGTTGTTCCTTGACCTCGTAATGCCTTATTCCTTTGGCGTCTCAGCACTTTCTTCGTCTGCCCTTCGATGAAAGTTCCAAGCAGAGCGTCATTGAACTTTTCAGTATCTAATATCATATCTTCAGATGAGAACTGATGCATCTTTACAACCAAGTGTCGAACTTGTCGAAAATGGGAGAATATCAGGGGAAGAACGCCAAGAGGGTTTCCCGTTCTGCTCAATTCCACTTCAAGCTTTGTAACATTTGGAAAGATTTCATTGCGGAGTAGGTGTTCAACGTGACGGCAGTTGAGACTAAGGTCGCTCACGCAGGAAAATTGAGAGTTGGCAGGAAATGGAATAACTGGTGTTAAGCAAATGGTAGTTAAGGTCAACTTCTCCAGGGAAGGGTACAAGTGAGGCAATATTTCTGGACAAACGAATACTGGTTTCGTTGACTTTGATGAAACTGCAACTTCAAAATGGAACTTTTTGAGGGTAGGCAAAGCTGGAAGTTGTACAGGACGATTGAATTCGAAAAATTCACAGCTTAAATACAATTCCCTGAGTTGTTGGCAGGAAGCGTTGAGAAAATGTTGGAAATTCTTATACGCTGCTTCATTGTCAAGGCGCATGACAAAGTGTAGAGTGGTGAGACAAAGGCTGCTGAGGTTCTGAATCTGAACAAAGTCAAGTGGTGCCGAGGGCATGGATAAATGTAAACTTATTGATGGAATGCTGGAAATGATACGAATGATTCCTTCCAGTTCGTCCGTAGTAGTCGAATGTGGGTAGCTGATATCCAAGTCAATCTCTTTCAACTTGACTCCATAGTCGGCCATAAACAACTCCAAGTAACCCAAGGTCTTCACCGTCTTAACACAGGCTTTGATCCTCTGCAAAAATGGAAGAGTTCCATGTGCATGTGCATCACTGTCCTTGGGAAGCTCAATGTCATTTGCCAATGGAGAGCAGGAGATCGACAACTGTTGAAGATTCGGGGCCAGGGTTAGGAGTCCATGGACATCTTCGAGGAAACCATCTACGTGAAGCACTTCCACCGCAGATCCAAAGCGGGTGAAGAATTCTAGTAATGGGACATTATCTTCAGAGTATTCCAGCTTCAGGTGAACCGCTGACCACGGGAGATCCGATGATCCAGAAAAGACTGAGAGCAAGTCTGGTTCCAATTTTCCATCGGTAGAAATCAGTTTTATGGAAAAGTGTCGACCACGAGTGACAGCTGAAGAGTTTACGTTCCAATACTTATTCACCAATCGGCAATTCATCAACTCTTTGGTAGATAATCGGTCCATTACTTCCATTTGCATCTAAAACCAAGAGACTTAGCATGAATCAGACAATTCAAGCGCAAAATTTGTGATCTCAGCACGTATACCTCAGATGGGAGACTGTCGAATGATAACGGTGAGGGGACTTTGAAATCCATGCTCAAATGCTTTGCTCGTCTGCTCGCAGTGGCGAGCATAATTTTTAATTTTTCGATGAGGTATAAAATATGTCTGAGATTGAGTTAGAAATACCAGAAACAAACTTAATTTCTTTGGTTGCCTGCGCGAGCGACGTGCGCGGCGTAAGAGTCTAGTGAGTGGATGGGTGGAATGCCACGTTATTTTGTTTGCACAATAGTTTGAAATTTGATAATTCAAACATTCATGTTTCATTTAAAAAAAACTCCTTAGTCTACACTGGAAGAAGGAAAAAGAAGAAAATTATTTAGTCAAAATCCAAAAAAAAAAAATCACTACAAAACATCCCTCGGTCTCATCCGATGCAAATAAAAATGAAATAATTCTTGTTTATGATTAACAGATTAACAGCCTGTCATCAAACTCAATCTTGATTCTTCCCTAGTCTTCAAACTCGGCAGATTTTGATTGCGGCTTCACTGGACTACTGCATAATGTCTTGTGCAAAGTCAAATGACATTCATGATTGAGAGATGATTCAGAAGTTTCAAGGAATATTGGAATGCTGGAGAATAAGGTCTTATCTCCTCATAATCCTTGAAATGCAGGCGAACGACATCGTCAAGAATCTTTTAGTTGTCAGGTGAGTGAACCTAATAACCTTCTCAGTAGCAACGGGAAGTCATAAATATCTGAGGAGTGAAGGTCGAGGCTAGGGATTAAACAGCTTAATAATAAAGTCAACAGCGCATAGGAAATTGACCAAAGTCATCCGAGTCACTGCTGATAAAGCATTTCTGGACGGAGTCAGGGTCAAAATTACTTTTCTTAAGGTTCATTCTAAGCCACCACACACCAGCAGCCTATTGTAAGAGAGACACTGGTCAATCCATCAGTCGACTTCCGTGAAATAACTAAATCTGCTCTACTTTCTTAAACAAAATTAGCCAAACGCTTTCCTTTAAGCAAATTCCTTGTCAATCTACAACAAATACACGGATATCATCCTCCCCGGATTCAGCGAATATTTTACTCATTCAGCCGCAGGTATACAACAATTCATCCTCACTTAAATTCCATCTTAAAATATTGCTTGGTTAGCTCATTCAGTTTTCTTTTTGAATTTTGTCAAGGTCCGATCGTGAACATCATGGGTATTGTTGGCAAGTACGAATTTGTCTCTCGCTCCGAAAATTACGATGATTACTTGATCGCTGTCGGGATTCCAAGCGAAATGCGTGCAGCCGCTATTAACAGCACTCCGAACATTGAGTACATTGATCACGGAAATGGGAAGTGGACCCAAAGGATCACCAACTCCTTCAAGGATTCGGAGATTACCTTCGAATCGGGCGTCGAATTCAACGAAGTAATTTTGGAGGATCAGAAGTTCGTTTTCAAGATCACTGTGGTGGACAGCAACGCGTTGTTGGTGACTACACAGTCGCGGAAGGTTAACGGCCAGCTAGTGGAGGTGGCTGTCGCCACCAACACCTTCACGGATGAAGGAATTGCAGGGTTTTATTGTGCAAAAAGCGTCACCGCAACTCAAAATTACAAACGTATTAAATAATTGGTCCGGAAATTCGCAAATTAAATTAATGGGTTAGAATGCATTCAAGCCTAAAGCGGACTGAATAATCATATTTAAAAAGAAATGTGTGTCCTACACTGTAAAAATTAATTGAAGTGGGATTAACCTGTGGTTGCTGCTATAAAAGCCTAGTTAATGCTTATCGAAACAACAAATCTGTCGTCACGGTTAGCCTTCGACCGTATATCAAGATTTCATGGAATTAAGCAAAATAAATTAATTGAATGACACTTGTTCTTGTCGGTATAAAAATCCAGCTAATGTTAAACTTGTCAATTCAACTACGCTTCAGACTTTGACCGTGTCTCATTTTCATTCTGCAAAGACCTTTAGGCAACCAGAATGTTGCCTAATCAAAGAAGGATTGAAAAATGTAATTTTGCCTCTTTGTTTTTTTTATCTTAATTTCACCTTGAATTTACCAGCCGAATCCAGACTCAATTCATAAGAATCTGAATTTACTTGGAATTAAATGGATTCCATTTAATATTTTTGTCTGGAAGAGTGAAACCGGTTTTTGCGTAAAAGTCTTGATTATCCTTCGGTATATAAATGAACGCCAGTCTTGAGCACACACTCAATCACAAGTTAATTGAGCACTAATTTTGGGTTGAACTTCACTTTTACAAAATGTTAGGAAAGTACACATTTTTATTTGTCCCTGTTGACGCCGTTGGTCATATCAACGCTTCCATTGGAATTGCACAGCGTCTCCTTGAGCGAGGTCATAAAATAATATTTGCAACGCCAAATAGTTGGAAAGGAAAATTAGCAGCTCTTGGATTCACCGAAGCTCATTACCAGGATGATGATGGGCAAGATCTCACTGAAATATTTGGCGATACTATAGCAGCCATGGCCCCTGCCCTTGCTATGTCTCCACTGGAAATTATGGAACACTTATTACCCTCCTTCTACAAAGATGCCATCATTAAATTGAAGAAATCGGACTCAATTTTCCGGGAAATTATGACAAGGTACAATCCGAATGCTGTTGTTCTCGATACTGTCTTCAATTCCCCTGCATTAATAGATCAAGGTAATGTTGAATTCGCTGCATTTCCATCACATAATGTATGCCAATCAACGAGTCAAATTGCTTAGGTGTTCCATGGATTTTGTCAGCTTCCATCAATCCAATGGGAATATCGTCCGAGAATTCACCACCCCCGTTCATAGGTCATTCTATTCTTGACGACGATCAAAGCGTTTGGGAAACATCTCGGGAAAAAATACGAGAATTATTCCAGGACGATTTTGATGACTTGAATAAGTGGGCGATAGAAAACGGTGGACAAGAATTGAAACATTTTAACTTCCCATTATGGATACGTCACTCTCCGTATGCGAATATTTACATGTATCCGGAAGAGCTTGGATACACAGCACATCGTCCAGACCCACCAAATTGGCATCGATTCGACACATTCATTAGAGTGGAAGATGAGAAATTTGACCTCCCATCTGATTTTGAAAAACTTCCGGGGAAATTAATTTACCTCTCGTTGGGAACCATTGGTTGCAGTGAAATTGGACTAATGCGGAGGCTACTTGGAATCTTGGCAAAATCTCCAAATCGAATCATAGTTTCAAAAGGTAAAAGCAAAAATTACCAACAATTAAAACCCAGGTGCTAATTTCTTTGTAAAAATTCAGGGCCTTTTGGAGACAAATTGAGCTTGGCTGAGAATATGTGGGGCAGGAATAACCTCCCACAGACGAANATTGAGCTTGGCTGAAAATATGTGGGGCAGGAATAACCTCCCACAGACGAAGATTCTTCCATTGGTTGATTTGGTTATTACCCATGGCGGGAACAATACAATCACAGAATCATTTTATTTCGGAAAGAAAGTTTTAGTGCTGCCTTTGTTTGGTGACCAGATTGATAATGCACAGCGCGTGTTTGAAACTGGACTTGGACTCTCATTCCGTCCATATCAAGTCACCGAAGATGAACTTTTGGGTGCCATTGATAAATTGCTATCTGATGATCTACTAGAAAGAAGGATGGACTGTATCGGAAGACGGATGCGATCCACAAATAGCCAAGAACGAGCAGCAGATTTGCTGGAGAATGTAGTTCGCGAACATTCCTTAAAGACGGTGGTCGGACTTTAAATTCCAAACATTGTTTGAATACACTTTTGAGTGAATTGTACATTTTGATATCGTGAAAATCGATTATTATGGGAAGGGCAAAGGCGACTAAAAATTGGAAGCTGTTTCATTAAAAGCACATTCGTAAACTTAAGCGTACTTATTTAAATGTAATTCTAAGGGAAACGAAATTTTCTACAATTATTTTACCAAAAACTTGAAGCACATAGTTTCTAGTTTCCAATTCAAATTGTTGCCCCACTCGAATAGAAATGTGGCGTCTTGACCTCCAGAATCTGATATCCTCTACGGACTTATTGAACAGGCTCCTTGTTATACCGTTTTTGCAACATGTTTCTGACGCAGAGTGACAGGAAATAGCAAATACTAATGACGATTCCAATGCATAGGCTGCAATAAATCCGATACAGAATGCTGTTCCGACTGGAACAAAATAGCCACGCCCTATGAATTTAAACGTGATATACAGGCAAAATATAAGGACAAGTATTGAAATATACAAACAAAATTCCGCAATTCCTGATATCACTTGGTTCACAAACTTGTTGAAAACTTGATGTACTGAGTAGAGTTGCTTATACAATGTTATAGCCTTCTGCGATTTTATCTGCCGGCTGTAAGCATTAGTGTAATTAGTTAATTAACTATTTCTTCATTGAGTTTGATTGATTAAAGCTTACCTTAATAAAGCCAACCATAGGCGAGTTGAGTTTGTATAGAGAGAGGATGAAATTGATGTATAAGAATATGCAATAGCCGCCATTGAGCATGACCATTACGCAAAAAATTAGACCACACGGGACTGTCAAGTTGACCAGAATATACAGGAAAATCCCATGAAAACCAATCATACCATAAGCCTCGGTAGCAAAATCAAAAGGTAATGAGCTAATGGCGTTATTCGAAAAGTATAAAAAGTAAAAGATGCCCGGAAGTATGACAATTTTCAAATAGTAGAAGGTCAAGTTGACGAATTTCACCGACTGCTCACATCCATCGCCTGTACGTTTCATTTTCATCTTATACGCTTCCGCTGCATAAACCAAACTGTGTTAAAGTCAATTTACAAGTAAGCGTAAATTATTTACTTAAGTTCTTATTTAACTTGATGAATGTCGCCAGCATTGATGTTATTTCGTTCATGTAAATCGAGTGCCAAAATTGTGCTCCGGAAAGAAGCAAAGTAAGGGAAATAACTCCCATGACGAACGCTATATCAGCCATTTCTAATTTAAAGTAGACCACTGAGATTATGAAGCCTGTCAAGATGACGAATGCTCATTAGAAACATTGTTGCACTGAGCAGTCGAACAAAAAGTTTCTGGAGTGGATTTGCTATCACAAATACATAAAAGTCCTTATGTGGACGAATGTAAAATGAATAGCAATAAAAGTAGTAGCCATTGCTGAATGTCAACGACGCATACTTCCACGTGGTTGCGGACAACATGCTATAACAATTCAAGTGCTAAAACTAGACTACTCGTTTCTGTCGCAAAAAAGATCGAAGACGGAAAATCAACTTATAAAACTGTAAATATGTCCAGCCTTAATGAAGTAAGCCTGACGTGCTTGCAAGTAATTTATTTCGACCGTTAATTATTCGTGAAGACAGTGTGTCAGATAGCGCTACCAAAAATGTTCCAATTTCTATAAATGTCTTTACCTTATAACTTAAAAGTTGTTAAATTTTAAATGATAAACGTCAAAAAGCATTTTTGACAACGGGAGCCTAAAGTGATTTTTATGGAAATAAAATAGAATATGCTTGGAATACAGAGTTGGTTTTCGGAAACTTTAGATAGAATCTGACACTAGCCGTTCAGATATTTATAAAGTAAGTTACTTCTGATTCCACTTTAGCATAATTGAAATGAATGCCAAACCTGTAATGCTATTGGAACTTCAGAACCATACCACAAAGGTCTTTATCTCCATTGGTTGAAAGACAATCGACCAGGCACCTGCTCGGTAAGAAGTCTTTCTTACCACTGTCTCGGCACTGGTTAAATTTTCATCCGAATTTGGATTCCATGCCAAGCGGTGGGAACTAGTTTTCCAATGGTTGCCACCCAATGTTGTTTCTTCTATACGTTGAAACCCGAATACTCTTTGTAATGCCTGAACAAAATAATAAAATCGATGAAATTATAAGTCTTTCTTTCTTTCAACTTTTACCTCAACATCCACCAATGCTTTCTTCGATAGTGTTGAGTCTTCTCCTACTTCGTAGAAATGTTCGAGTCGTAAGAGATATTTCGACGAACTTAGTTTCTCATATGTTAAAAGGTGAATATTTGGTGGTATATCCAGTTCCCCAGAACCCTGATTTAGGATATTACAATGAATTAAAAAATGTAGGTTTGGAACAGTTACATGTACATGTGCTTAACTTACAAAAATAGGAACGTTCCCAATAGTAAAATTGTCTCCAATTTCGTTCGCAGCTTGAGCTGGTTCATAAATACTTTCCCCTGGGTTTGCTGCTTGAAAGGCAACGAGTGGGCTTCGATATATTTCCTGCGCTATTGAACGGTGCTTAGAGCTTGGCACACCTGTGTTAAGCACAATCAGAATTTAAAATATATAATTTGGACTCTGAAATATATAATCTCCAATTTTTGTTGACCCACCTGAATTTGCCCCACTCATCACTAGCCAATGTTTGCCTCTGATAACGAGCCCTTCGTCAAAGGCCGTTTCGTTAAGGGCTTCACCCACTCCAAACGCATCATCAAATAGAAGGCGACGATGGAGCTGAATTCATAATAGTAATGGATTAGTAATATTTTAGTATAGGAACAAAGTTATTGTTGAACTCTACCATCAATTCCATCTCTCCGTCATGAATGGAGCTTCCGCCTTGAGTTCGATCGTTAAGCAAGGTCAACGTCCTTCCTGCTAATTGCGCTTCCTTGTTCAGTTTCTCGGTCAGAATCATTCTTGAATTAACTGGGTAATAATTCCCAGCAACGGGCTCATACATCTGTAATCGGAAAAAATGAATTACGGATACGAATTTATTATTGTCAAATTAATATACCTGATACTTCCAAGTTGGACGAACGTTCCTTACTCTCTTCAATATTTCCCGGCCATTTGAATCCGTGTAGAACTCTCCATTTGTGTTCAAGTCAGTTGAGTACTTTGTGATGATTTCCTTTCCTATGTTGTCTCTACAAAGAAAAAATAAATCATTAAAATCCCGAAATAATTGCAATTACGAAGGAACTTATCTTAATAGGAACTTAAGGAACTTAATCTTACCCAATTGGTATGGGACCAATGAGGTAATCAAACTCGATCGCGTCTGAATCTTGGTAGAGTCGGATAACTTGACTTATCCAACCATTGAATTTCTGGTGAATCTCCGTAACATAAGGGTCTGAAAAGAAGATTGTTAGACGTTGCTCCACACACATTTCTCAATTTAAGTCTTACTTTTTACGTAT
>VNWY01001862.1:0-10760 GCA_009869845.1 Pseudachorutes palmiensis
GTTGCACACGTAAATGTAGCAGCGGCGTGGTGGGCGCAAGTGAGGATTCTGGCATAACATGATTGGAAATCTCTTAAGTTTAAATATTTGGAATTTTAACAAATGGCCCCGAAGTTTGCACTTTGGAAGAGTGTTTATCGTGTGATTGTTCCAGGGAACAAGTCTTTGTATGAGGGTGGCAAGTCTTCATCTCCAGAATCTGCTTTAGGTGTGGATGGAGTCCATTCAGCCAAGTCAGGAGGTGCAGTTGGTGTGCTGTAATAAGAGAAATAAAGGAGGATTAGAGGAAATAAACCTATGGTTTCTTTATAATAATTTTTAAAGCCTGACCTTGGTCGTCGTAGAGCTGTAGGGAATGCATGTGTTGGTCCCAGTTCTACTTGTTGCTCTGCATCGCTAGAACTTCTACGGCTGCTGGATTTGGTACATTTCCGGCAGCAGCAGCAAAGGAGGAGGATGAAAACTGCTACCGTGACGAGTGTACCAAGTGCAGTCATGCCGAAGATAAAGACGGACATGGCTCTGCTCACTGACTCTGGTTTATCAGCACAACCCCTTTCATCCTCTCCAAAGTCCCCTTCCAGTCCACAGTTGATGAAACCATCACACCAAACTAAATAGAAATAAAATTAAAAATTATTATTACAGTAATGTATACGTTTTAAAGCTAATTTATTTCTTACGGTCAGAAGGAATACAAGAGTTTGGAGTCTTCATGGTGCATTGCTTCTGCTTCCCAGACTGAAGACCACCAATTGAACAAACTAAAACACAAAGCATTGATTTCAGCTAATCTGATTAAAAGAAATTAATGCACACGGCTAACCTTTGGTAGCGGTGAAAACAAGCTCGACTTGGAGTGATTTGTGCGGAGAGTCATTTGGTGATGCGTCGTCGGTGACAATCGTCACATCCAACCCAGCATGAGGATCATAAATGTACCGAGGACCAATCAGCCCCCGTGGTTCCTCGCTACTGTCAGAACTGTGGACTTCCCCGCAAACAAGTGGAGAATATGAAGAGGCTCTTTCAGGCTTGAACTAAAATGAAATCATCAAAAATTAAACTATTTCTCCGAATTCATACATTCAAGACATCACTCACTTTTAGATAATCGACGCAAGATGGTTGTAGATTGTAACGTCGTAAGTATAAACTACGAACAGTCATCATGATCCCGTGATTCTACCAAAAAAAAAGAAAACGTTTGAAAAACGACGAATGTCACAAGTAATCGTAAATGGTTATTCCCAGACCTTGGGGGCAGTGACCTCAAATGTGCATCTGAAACTTAAATGGGCTGATGGTGGATTCCGCTCTTGCCATCGGCTGAGCTTGATCACCACCGTGTTATTCGGGTAATTGGCCAGTCGTATTTTCTCTTTGAACAGGAATCCAAGGTTCGGGATTTTCCCAACTGGTGGACAAAGCTCCGGAGTGGTCAAGTATTCTGCAAAAAATAAATAAGAAAAATGGGAATTAAATCTAGAGCATTGACCTACACTTTGTAAATGTCAATGTGATTTTTGTCAAGTCATTTTCTATTTACTAATCTTAGAGCAATGGATGATAAGCTACGCAAAGTTTGGTTTGGTTTAACCGTTATTCCTACAAGGTGTAACCGGAGGAATTCATCATCTGCAAATAACGTCTTGACACGTTTATTTGTGTAGAGGTCAATCACAGGGGTGTGACTTTAATTGGCGTGTCCTTCCTGTTTCCCATGGAGTGCATGACACCGCATAGCACAAAGCAATTCAAAGAAATGGCAATGGACCGAGTTACATCCAAAAAGTGGCAAAAAGTCTACAATAAAAATGGCACACAACAAAAGGTTTTTGCACCGAGAAATTGTTGAGAAAGGAAAGGTGAAGTCGTGTGAATTAAAATTAAGAAATTCCGGAAGTTCATTATTTTCCCATGATGCGTTGATAATTACATTTCCAGTCATCGCCCTAAAGTGAAAAAGCGAAATTAAACTCAATTAGCATTAGAATTTTACACGTGTCATCCTTAGATTCCAAAAATATTCCACCAAGGTCACATTAGTAATTTAAATGCTCATTAACCTCTTTGGCAAAGGCCCAAATGAATTATGGAATGGACGGACGACCTATTACTGCAGTTTATGATGCATTAAACCCTTCTCCTTCTCTTTTGTACAATTATTAATTAGATTAACTTAAAGAGTTCAAGGTTGTATATAAAAGTACAATCTTACGTTCAACACGTTCATGAGGTCCTACAGCATCGACATGTGAATGACACAAGAAGAGTGACACTGTGAGGACGGACAGCTGGAGTGGAATGGAATACCAGTTCCATCTGGTCACCCCTCTGGAGGTCATCTTGAGCTAATGAAGGTCAGACTTGAATGTTACTTTACATGGTCACTGGAACACAGTAGGACCGTCGGACGGTATACTGGGTATCCTTGTTGAGCGGGAGAGTGACACTAGCAGAGTGTCACTTGTTCCAAGTTCAACAATTGGTTATTATTGTGGAATGACGACCCATGAGTCGACTGGTCCCTCATGCTGACACTGTTTGTGATATGCGGATGTGGCCAGTGACTCATGGATGGGGACAAAGTAATTGAAGAAATGCGATGAATGGAATCCACACAAAGTCTTGGGATATCAGCTGGCTAATCTGCACAGGGGAAAGGAAAGGGTGTGGGGGATGATCTCATGTACAAATGTTAAAGTCAAAACCCCCATTTAAATGGTCTTAAAATGTTAAAGTCAATTGATTGAGTAAAGATAAAAATGCAAAATAACCGAGTTTACATGTTTATGTATTTAGTTTATGTAAACTAAAAAGCTATGTATTTCAATGTAATTTTCACATTTGGATGAAATGAACGTTTTTTATTACTAAATCTATCATAAAAGTTCAAATTAAAATACGAACCATGTTGGACACTGTAATTCAATTACAATTATTACTTGAAAATCAAGTCTTGCAGCTTCAATTATCATTCATTTAGTGGAGATTGTGCAGTTTTTGGATGCGAATATGTACAATATGTAGAAGGCGGGAAATATGTAGAGTTTTAAATATTTGACGCCATTGGAAGAAGAAGGGGCATTAGGGTACATGCTATTCCTGACATTACATCTGGATTTTATCAATTAAGAGCTCTTCATATTGTGCCTGTCTCGGATGTCTTGTAATATGGTGTTTTTAACTGAAATATAAAAAGCTATTCATATAAACTCAAATGCAATTTTACAATTTATGGGCTCTTTTGAACCTCCCGTAGAGCATATTAAGCTGCCAAAAATTTAATTTCACTTTTCCTAGATCTGTTCATTACGCTATAAACATGGTTCAGAAGGACCGTCATTGAGGCCATTGCATTAACTATAAATTCATTTGTCCTTGACGTGTGACTTTTTTCATCACTCCAGAATGTCTCGAGTGTAGAATTGAAGACTTGAGTGGTCTATTTATACATGTGTATTTAAGCATCCCTCTGAAGCCCTGATGCATCCGAAAGAGTGCCAAGGTGACGTTTCTTAACACTGTCAGGTGACTGAATGTCACCCAAAGGTCACCTTCTGATGAAAACAGTTGCAAGAACAACAAACTTTCCATCAGCAGTAGAATACGTAGCCACAGATCAAGTTTTGAAAGACCTTTGGACTCCCCGAAATAAATTTGAGCGTAGGGAAATGCTTATTCTTTCCCATTCCAAAAGCACCAACCCACCAGAAACATTTTCCATTTCCTCAATGTCACTTTGCTCCACCCTTTCCACAGTTTCATCGGAGTCTCTCCAACTTCCGGTTTCGAAACAATAAGCTGCTGCTAACCCAGCATAGCAAGCAGAAGAGGCAAAAAGAAAGAAGGCTGTTCGCATCGTTGATTTTTGTGTTCCTGCAGGTGACCAAAAAAAGTAGAAATTTTGTGTAATTTTCCCTTCATGCGCACTCCCCTGGTAGCAACAAAATCCCAAGTTTTGGCAGAGTTCGTTGACAGCTCAGCCTTATCGATCAGCTGTTCACTCCCAGTTCGCTTCTCCACAGCCATAGTCACTCAGGACTCCTCCAAACTATCAGAGGTCACACAATAATTAATTGAAATTAACACAGGAAATGTTCCTTCTGGACTACTTCTATGGAACCAAGAACAAGCAAGCCTGTGCACCACAAGAGGAAGATTGGGTTCTAGTGGACAATAATGAAGCTCCTCCGCTTTCAACGTCAATCGACGATTATGGGTAAGGTCAAGGGTCATACACTAATACACACTAGAGTCACTTATATGTCTATCATTGGTTCATCCTCTTGGTCATATAGAATGATCCTCTTTGATTTAAAACCGTCACTGCCACTAGGCCATAGGCCTATGGCTAAGGTCAAGGGTCAGTTCTCTAGCCCTTAATTTGTACACAAAATAGTTTTGTCCATGAAGAATGTAGGTCTTCTTCCAAGCTAATTAAATTCTACGTGTGTTTACTAACAATAATGTTGTGATGACGTCAATTGAGGAGAGCGTCATTCTCTTGTGTACACTTCAATATAGGTCATTGACCCCTCAATCTCAACTCATTTTAGACCACGTCCAACTCGTAACAAGGATGTGTGATTGTTCTAATTACATTTTTTGACAAGTTTATGTGAATTTGACTAATCAAATATGCTTGTCCTAATTCTCATTTTTTATTTTTCCAGATTTTTGGAGAAGCCTGAATTACCAGTCAACCAGCTCGATCCTGAGCTTGCAAAGACGGCAATAAACATTTCTCCATCCTCGTCAACAGTCCAGGACCTTGGAAATTTAGGTGATCAAGAAGTTGCTTGTTCTGAGGAACAAATAATAGTACAAAGTCCGCCTGCTGTTGCTGGTGGTCAACAACGCTTTGGACAACTCAAGCCAAGAGTGGTCCAATCGGCCAATAATCTGAATCTCAATTTGGGGAAGGCCGAGTCATCAGGAGGCTCGGGAAAAGTGAAGAATAATAACATTAACAATAACTGCAAGAAACAAGCTCAGCGACGAGCTGACAAGTACAAGAGCGGTGTCTGGAGTGGCCGCTCCAACGATCGCAAATGTGGAAAATGCTTCTAAGCTGCAATAATTTGAAGAAGAAAGGGAGTCCCACGACCTTTGACCCTCGTTCATCATCGACAGGCCTGTATCAGTATGATTACTTTGTCATTGTCATCAACAATGCAAATAGGCAGCCTCCTCTGGAAAGTATTAGTAGCTAACACCTCTCGTCAGTTTTAGTCCAAACACACCCAACACTTTAATCTTCGAAACAAAAATGATTGTGTTCCCACACTCTGTAAATTCTCAATGTACGTATAACTAATTAATTCGTCAACAATTATTAAGATAATTACTACACAACCCACAAGTCTTTTAGATGTCGATCATAAGAAATTATAAGTTTACGTGCACGTTAATTGGATGAGTAAATGTTGTGAGTTCAACGCCTCAAATTCAAAATTGAAATTCAAGTCCAAAATACTCAAAGGCACACGACGCTAATTAATACAAAGTTGTGGCCAATTACTTTGCAAAAGGAAATTGGTCACAAAATAAGTTACAAATTAGCAGCCGAAAATAACCACTCAATCTTGGTGGAAAAGTTGGCGTTTTTTTAACAAAATTTTGTAAACGCTTAAGTTTGTCCAGACCGCAAAGATCCTCTTTTACATTTGTATAAATTACCCCTACTATGCTTTTACTAATTGTAATTTACTTTTAATGTTTTTGAGGAACTTGTTCTGGAAAAATGGCCTCGTAGGAGGGTGGCAAATCTTCCGGTAATTTCGTGTTGACTCCATGATGATGCAAAGGGATTTCAGACCTACCGCCATGAGTCATTTGAGAACTGAAAAAAATCAAAGCCCATTTATTTGAGGAATAATTTTTGTAATTTGTATCCGAGTACCTTGAATGGCTGAGGTTAATTTCGATCGTACGTTGAGAAGGTGACTGGCGTTGTATGAGATTTCTCCTACTGAGATTGCGCACGATACAACAGCAGACAAAGAACACAAGGAGAACCACAAGAGCTCCTGAGATGGCAGAAACTAATGCAAAAATTTGCACTGGAACACCCAGATGGACGTCCCCGATGTGTTCATTGTCATTGTCAATAGACTTCCCTGATTTCAGAAGGGCGTCCCTGGTTGACTTTGTCAGGTCAACTCTATGGATTGGTCCATCGTGACTAAGACCTGGCGGTGGCACTTGGTTATTATTAGCTTTGATTCTTGTCTGGGATGAACAACTAGCTCCTTCGTCACTGCCGAAATCCCCACGAAATCCACAATTGATTACTCCGTCACAAAACAAATTGTCAGCGATGCAACTCCACTGCCTTGAGGCTGAGCATTGCCTCAGTTGCCTCGTCAGGAGAGCCGTACTTGTGCATTCTAAGAAAGAAAAAATGTTGGCACACAAATGTAAACATTTCCTTGTGAATAATTCACCTGTGACAGCAGTGAATGAAAGTTCCAATCGAAAGGGTTTCTGGATTTCCTCAAGCTGCGAGTCATCAAACTTAAAAGCGACGTCAAGTAGGCCTTTGGGATCGTGGAAAGATCGTGGGCCGAGCAATCCAATTGGCTTCTCACTCCGGTCGCCGTCTTCAATTTCACCACAAATTGGTCCAGTCTCAAGGCCATCGCTTTGCTCAAGCTAAAATGGGAAATCAAAATGAAATTCTTCTTTTAATAATCTCATTTGACCTCATAATGGAAAAGTGTACCTTGATTTGATCCCTGCAGGTCCTTGACTGGACATTCTTTGTCCTTAGATGGAGTTGCTGGACAATGGTCATGATTCCATAACCCCTAGGTGCGATGACTTGAAACTTGCACTGGAAGTTGAGGAATGAGAGTTCACGGTGGTAGTCTGACCAACGACTTAGCTTCACGATTAACGTCGTGTTTGGAAGTAAGGAGATCTTACGAAGTCTGGAGTTACAAGTAGAGTCCAAATATTCTGAAATTAATACAAATTTAAAAGATTTTAAACATTTTAAACCGTTTCCTGCTAAGCCATTTGTCAACTTGGATTCAGAAAACATTATTCTTGGCATGGTTTCAACATTTAGAAAATGAATCATCCTCCACATGGTTTCTGATTCATGAAACTTCCTTTTCGTTTAAGCAAAAACTAAGCCATGTGGCAAGCACATTTGCGGTTTTATTTTGCACTATTCTGCAAAGGTTTTGCCAATGTTTCTTAAAACAAAAGGAATTTTTTGTAATCTTCAAATGCTTAATCCTTCTTGCACGATTTTTCAACCGGAAGTTGAAAAATGTTTTTTCGTGATTCTTCAAGTATTAATAGCAGGAATTCACAATAGGAAACGGGAAATATTTGAACGGTTTCATCAATAAACCGATAAAAAAGTTTTTGGCGATGAATCCTTATTTCGCAAGTGCCGTTGTTCGTTTGATTTTTTTTTCTTTGAGTTAAATTACTTGAGTGAAAATTAAATCACCGGAATTCTGAAATGCTTTTAAGCTCTTGAAAGAAAAGTTAAAAGAATTTAAGAATTATTGAGGCCATACTTGCTTGCCAAGAGGACATTAACAACTGCTTAACTGCGTTCGGCTGAAGGCTTTTTGAATAAAGTAATGACTACTACTAAACATTTCAGTCCCTAGTAGAAGATTATTTTTGCAAATTCTTTTCAAGAACTTAAGGTTTGTTTAGTTTAAAAATTCAAATAAGTTTAATTCCAAACTTTGCTTTGAAAGGAAACGATTTGCTCGAGTTTCAGTCATGGTCGAATTTTATGTTTATTTGAAGAACAATGAAAGTCACACGCCACAAATAAAAACCAAAGAAGCAAATATACATTTGCGAATGTAAAAACATTCCCATTTTGAGATCGTAAAATCACTCGCTGCAGTTCTGAACTGAAGTTAAAAACAAGTCCAAAAGGGAAGCATTATTTTCATCTGATGGTAGAACTGTTGTTTAACCTTCAAGAAAGTAACCTATAGCCTGACCTCAAAGATTTACGTCAAAGTAATTAAAAAAAAGTGTCTAAGTGTCCATTGTCTTTACAGCCAAATGAACATCAACAAAAATGACAAAGGGAAATGATAAGAGGAAATTGGATCATTTTCAAATGCAATTTTCTCTTTGTCACCATTGGCTGAATCATCTTCTAAATTATTCTAAAACTTTGTCAAATTGAACTCAATTTCTTCATTTTCGAGTGATTCTGAGGTTTTCCTGGTGGGAATAAACGCAAATTGAGAAATGGCAGAATTGCATAGCAGAATTGCATTTTACTTTGTTTCATGCGCAGTGTGCTTAGTGGAATTTCTCCATTGTTGAAACTCTCAGGGGGTTTACAAGGCACATGCTTTGGGTTACAAAGTCCCGTTACATTGTTTTGAATCCTTCCATTTGTAAACTTGAACCTACAGGCTGAGTGGTTTACAATTTGACCTCAAAAGCTATTGGTCCGGTAGACCACAAGAGTACGTACACTTGCGCAGCCATGAACTTTCAATTCCTACCTTGTGGCTAACTCCCATTAAAAATGTATTAAGGACATTTGCATTTGGCATTTGAAAAGGAAACTCCTTTTAGAATTCTCACACGGTATTAACAAGGATGCACTTGTAATTAAGTCAAATTCTAATTGGGACAAATGACCTAGACTTGTGAATCTTGTGAATCTTGTGATGCATGAAGGGTAATGGAAAGTGGTCAAGAATTATGCCAAATGCCTTGACTCATCAATAATTTAGTGGAGATAAAAATAAAGGACGAGGAAGAAAAGAATCGTGTGAAAGTAAATGACTTGTGCGTCCTCATTTGCAACTCAACAAACACGGATTTAAAAATCCTCATTTCAGTTTCTGTAAAACGGTACAAAATGAATATTTGCTTATGCACAAAGAATTCCTTTATGCTTACGTTCATCTTTGAAAGCTCCGAATGAAATCTGGACCAGGAAGAGAAGAACAAAGGAGGAAGCGAGTGTCGTCCTCCACCAGGAACAAAATCCAGTTACTTTTAACATTTCAAACAGAAACTGCACTGATGCTTCAAGGAATTAGAATGTTCATGTGGACTGAATAAAGTGAATGTTAATGGTTATTGATTGGAGCAATACACTTGAGACCAAGTGACAAACTACAAACCTCCTTCAAGCCACGGTTCAAGTAAAGTAGAAAGTTTCTGCCTTGCACTACCCTACACCATCAGCCTTTCATGAAAGAAGCTTCTTTGTAAATCCTGTGGGTGGTGAATGGTCTGGCTCTTCCGTATATGAAAATAATACTCAAAAGATATCCATTGGATTAGAAGGATCCCTTGGAATCCAGGGGACCCTTGAACCGGTACTTGTACAGGTGAAGGTAAAACAAAATGGGAAGAAGCCTTTGGGCTACAAGGTTAAGGACACACAAAAGGACCTCGCAGTCTCCACTTTATTTTATGAAGTTGTTATAAATCCATAAACTAAAAATGTAAACCTTAGTCCCTTAGTGCCCTGTTTCTGCGGGAGGTTTTCATTTAAATCCTGAGATAATGTCGGCATAGGTTGTTAAATGTTAGTAGGAAATTACGTGCGTTTAATAATAAAATACTTATTAAGTTTTTTCCTTTTCCTTTGTTCATCTGTCACTTCCTTTTCGTCCCCTTCTTTCCCCTAAATTAGATCATACTTCCTGTTACAGTTTTTTAATCTCTGCACTCCTGTCCCAGTTCACAAAAGTAATAAAATATCAAGTTCAAGTGAAGTCCACATGTGTAAATATAAATGTTACACAGCCTAAAACAACTTGCTTGAAATGAAGTAAAAATCATAACATATAGTTTTTCAGTGTGGACATTTCCTAATCACAGCTTTAATTAATTCTCTGAAACCAAGAAATACCAAAAAGGTATGCCATCCAAATTAAGAACGACCGCAGACGTTTGAAAAGCCAGATCGATAATTGTCAACGCGAGCTCGGACAGGTACCGATGGACAGAACTAACGGAGACCGGATAAGCAGACCTTTGTTTGAGAATATTGTCAGAATATTTGAAAAGCGGTGATTTGGTTTTTGCGAAGTTTCCACGGGTATAATAACACTAAATAATGCAATAGGAAAAGGAAGAGGCAAATTGCTAACTTAAACTATGGACGCTTAATTATTTCAACACACGACATGGATGGATGAAACAAAAAGAACAAAACTCAATACCATAAAGCCTCTAATAAACGCTAAATGTTTTAAATTCTATCATTGAAACCACTATTGGTTTTTCTACTCTTTGTCCAATATTTAACACCTCAAGATTATATGGACATTTTCCAAAATTCAGAAAAAGGTTGTGTTTCCATTCGTAACTGAACAGTTTTCCTTATGCTGGGTATTACTTAAAAACTTTAGCTTGATCCTCAATAACTGACAAAGGGTTCTAGGCTACCCTTCCAGATTCGGAGTTATTTTGAATGAGAAAAATTAACAGAACTTAAAACCCCTGGTAGAAAAACAACTAAATAATTCAAGATTTTGTGTTTGTAAAGGAAGAAGTAAATTGGTCAAAAAACTTTAGCAAATAATTGTTATAGTACACGACATGAAGGAATGAAACCATGAATAAAACCCAACACGTAGTTTTAGAAATTGGCAGAATAACTAACAAACAGCAAGCACCCAACCAGCGCTCATAGTCTATACATAAAAAACTGACCGTTGTCACGTGGTGCCAATAAAATACATGACGTCACTGCCTCTGCATGAGGACGAGGGAATCGGGAAAGCAAGGTTCACATT
>VNWY01001863.1:0-10752 GCA_009869845.1 Pseudachorutes palmiensis
ATATTCATCTTGATCATTCTTCTTTGTAATGACATTCCCACAGCATTTAGTCATTCCAAAAGGACAAAGGAATTCACTTCCTCGAGTTACAGCATTAAACTCTAATATTGAACATTCGGATGATGAAAAGCATTGACATTGATAGCTCTTAGTATCCACCAAATTAGGCTGCTGTTGTTCCTTCTTGACAATGTTAATTCTCAGACCTCCAAGTTCATCCTCCGGTTCACAACAGCGTACTTTGTTGTAGGAGCAGTGAAACCCAAAAGTGTAGTCAGGGTACTTGTCTTCACAGTCTTCTCGATTTTCCAGAAAATAATTTCATAAAGGAGTAAAATTAGGATCCATACTTACAAAGAAAGCTGGACTATAAAGAATTCTCTTGATACAATTAGGCTTTAAGGACAGTCATTTTATTAGAAACACTAAAATTGTAGTAGAATTAATCTTTTAGTTCAAAATACTCATCAAATCCTAGGAGGAAGGATGTAAAAGGCAAGCCTATATAAGTTGGTGGGTCTGTAAGGGTTAAAAGTTACCCCATACTTCCTCCATGCCAAAAACATCTCACAAAAACGGTGGATCCATGGGCTAGGTATTGGGTGGCTCCAAGATAAAACAACTTAAAAATAGAATAGCCTCGAAACCGAGCAGAGAATTTTTTTTTCTCTCAAGTACACAGACATAACGAGAATTGTAGACTACACCAAGTAGTTAAAAATTATCAAAACTTGTCTTTTACCTAATAAAATGTTAATACATCAAGAAAAACGTAAAATGAAACAAGTATTAGGAAGAATTAAAATTTTATCAGAGCCTTCCCATCTTGGACAGGTCCAGCTAATTAGCTACGCTCAACACATGAATGTTCAACTTCTAAAAAATGAGAAAGAATTTTAAGCCAGGATTACAGTTCCAGCTTAGTCAAGAGTTATGATAGGGATGCATGATATCGGAGCTGGACAGGAAGGAATCCGGGTTTTCTCGAGCAAACCACGGGTATCATCTTGAAGTGAAGCCTGGAGAGGAGCTACAAGGGGAGGTTTTTGAGCCACATCTAAAAGAACCTGGCCTTGCTCAGAACAGGCAGCTTCTTCATCTTCCTCAGTTAAATCAATGGTCAAAATTGAAGGGGAGGGAACTGGATGGCGATTTTGATGACCTAGAATAGGAATAGAGCAAATAGAACAAGTATTTAGCAAAAATAGGACCCGTACCTTGAATTATTTTCAAACAATCTCGCTTAGCAAAAGCAAAGCGTTGCTCGGCCAGAAGACGCTTCAGACAATCGCTAAGAGGCACTTTAGTATCCTGCATTGTAAATAATGACTCTTTGGTTCCGGGAAGAATTGTAGCGGATTTCAAAATGACCAGATAGAAATTGGTGTGTCTTTATAACAAGAACACACGAAGGGAAGTTTTTAAAAAAAAGAAAGGAAAAGGCAACCATGAAGTTGAAAGAGAACGGGAAACACTTCCGTGGAGCAACCTTTTGTTTATCAGAGCCATCTAGGGGAAACAATCGTACTAAGAACATTGGGAAGAGTAAAAGAAGAGGGCAACCGTCGCAAGTATGGCCAAGCAGGATTTGACAGAGGCCTTTATGATGATACGTAACATGACATTCTGTCTCTGGAATGACCAGCGATGAGGAGGATGAAAGCGACGTTTAAAAGAACTCGTGTAGGGGCATCTAGAAATATCATGACTCAAGAAGCCAGGGATATCTGCATCCATCAAGACCTGTCCGATCAGGAGTACTCGATTAGCCCTAGCAGTACGTCAGGTTTGGTAGCCAATGGGTCGATCTTCTTGACACTCTGACAGGTAAAAAGGATAGAATTCACTCATCTGGCCGGGGGTCTTTAAGTCAGGGTTCAGTGTCACTGCGTCGGCCTATTAGAAGAGAGAGATTGTCACAAGTGCCACCGAAGAAGCGATTGATGTCTTCATCAAAGGCGATCTGGGGACAAAGGTAACGGGAAGGATCTCGAGAAAAGGAGATAAAAGAGAAAGTGATATTTTCTCCTGGGCTGTCAATTCAAATAAAAGAGTTTCACTATTGAAGAGGAGAAAAGCAACAAAACTTGAAATTACTCCATAATTTTTGTAAAATTAACTATAAAGTTACCCGTCATGCAACCTTGGTAATGAAATGACTGCTTTTTCAGCAGGAAAGGGACTTTTCTCCCTCATTTTGGGGAGTATTGGGTCAATAAATTAGCAGTAATGGTCATAGCGGTCGTGAATTAACTTTATTGTCTCCCATTGGTTTCCCTGAGAAAATATGGCTGAGGGTTTCCAAAGGAGGATGATGATAATGACTTAGAGTACAGCATTAGATCCAATATCCTGAGTTTCCTCATTAGTAGGCGACGGATTCCTAGGATTAGTCACTAGTACAAAATTACGAAGCAAAACTGTCCTAGTACGTTAGACAAGGCGAATGCTTATTTGATTAAATATGAAAGACAAGTAGACAAGTCTTCTAACTTAAGCAAAGCAACAAGCACAAGGAAACTTTTGGGGATCCTTGGGACCATGAGGGCCCAGTGCGTGCTAACCAAAAGTGAGACTGGGAGCCTCGTTCCCTGGAGATTAATACTAAAAGAACATGGAAGGCAAATGACGCTGCGGTAGCAATCACCGATGCTTCTGAACCCAATCGGACTCCCACTCCCTTGAGTCGAAAACTCGAAAAGCGGCGGCTGATCATTAACTTTTAGGAGGGTAACAGGGAGTCTGATTTGATGGATAACGGGCTTCACCAACCTCCGATTGGAATTTTCAATACGATCACAGGATAACAAACACTGTCCATTTGCTGGACAAAATTCAGGACGAATAAGTCTCTTCGGGTAAATCTCAGAGTAATTTTTTAATCATGAAAGTAACATAATCCAGAGAGGTTGGAGTGTCCATCCGGTAGCAGTAAAAGACCACATTCATCCAGCCAACGAACAGGGCGTAGTTCCCATCACTCCTGACTGCCGGGAAAACTGACTCTAGTTCAGAACATGTGGTTAGACAGCAAATCTGGACGGAACACTTCCTCCTTCGCTTGGGGCTTGTGATCTTTCGGACAAAAACTGGGACCCACCCTGTGGCTGTCTGATTTTATTGTGCAGTAGACTCGACGTTCCTGGCGGACTTGCTTTCCACAGCAATTTGAAGGGCACGCTGACCACCCATCAAGGGGCCACTTGTAGGGTGAATTCCAATCAGAGTAGTAGCAGTAAGTGTATTCTTTCGGATTTTCAATCCAGTCACGACGGGAAGAGACTCGGTCTGAATTAATCTATCCAATGGACACGAGGACAAGGCACAGTCCGCTGCTAAATCTCGTAGCCACATGGCATTGGACACTGAAAATAAATAATTGGCAATGAATTCAAGACTGGGTTTGACCATGAAGTCTAACGACCGACTACTGTGTCATAACCCACTGATGGGGACATGGAAACTGGGCAGGAACATGCTCTGCCTTAGGCTTTATTTGGATGCTGCACTTACAATCATTCACAGTGGCTTCATTTAGTTCAGAAAACACAAGGGTCACGTCCATACAGTCAACAGCCAGCGTTTTCGTCCCTTTTCCACAGGCCTAGGAACAGTAAATCAAAAACAATTGATCATAATCATATCTAGGCGTTAGAAAGAAATCCCAAATTTTGAATAGGGATTTTGTAACTGGCATCGAACAATACCTCAGTCCATACCCCAGACACGCAGCAATAGCGGAAGTTACTTTGCATCTTATTCTTCATAGTCCAAGGATTATCATTACAAGTCTGTATCTCCAGTGGCTTCACTGTATGGTTGAAAACAGAGTAAAGAAATTTCTACCCTGGGGAATCATGGCATTGAACATTCCTTTCTTATACTCCACGCTCCACAGTCGGCAGTGCAATCAGACCGGGATCCAATAGGCCAAATGGGACAGGACTCTCGGGCACAGGCCCAACTCTTAGATGACTTCAGCGCAACATCCCAGTCGTGGCTTGCAGTTGAAGACTCAACTCGGCCACTTAACAACGGGAATCAGATTCACAATCAACAAGGTCAAGAGGGGTGTTTTTTACCTATGATGAAATGTAGATAATTAATTCTTGTATTTCATACTCGGTCATCTTTGGGGCCACAGTCTGACTAAGGTTGAGACGTACAAGAATAGGGACCCAAATCATTGCAAACACAAATCAAACTACGGTCTATATACAGTCTTAATTACAAAGTGATTTTGACTTGAGGGTCCAGAAGGGAACAAATATTCAGTTTTATCCCAATCTCCCAAACCCACGAAAATTGTTTTTGTCTTAAGATTTTCTTTTTGCAAGGAGGAGAGACGCCGTGGATTGTTTGATTGGACATAAAGTTACATCTCCGAATTGATACACTCTCTGGGCTTATCCTCCTTCCGATTCCTAAAAGTGAACGAAATTAGTGTGAGGTATGGGGTAATTTAGTCTGTAGCTTACCACTACATGCTCCTGACAACTAGTGTCCAACAAAGAAAGATTCAATGATTGTTAATCATCCTTCCAATTACACAATACTTATGGGTAGTTGTGAACTGTGATTTAATCCCTATCATCCCTCATCATGTTCATCAAAATTCCCAACATGTACAATTAAAAGTTCTTTTAATTATATCCAGCCTCCATACAACTCAACAAAATAATCAAATTAAACAAGAGAGTCTTCAAGTAAAGGCCTTCCTAACCAAAGGGATTAGTTAATAAAGTGATTTCTAACTAAGGGCTTGAATAAATAGCCATATTAGAAAAAGTAGGAGCAGCTCAAAAGAAATTTCGCGTATTTCCGGATTAAAAGCACATTCAAATTTCAGCCTATCAATTCTTGCGAATTTTAATTTTCATTTTTAGAGGCAACCTTACGGGCTCTTTCCTTCTCGGAAAACCATGGACACATAAAGGATATCTGAAAGAGTTAAAATAAATTAATTATTATTCAATGAACCATAGTAGTAAAGTAAAACAAAAATACACCTGAGGCGAAAGTCTCGGTAATCTTGATACCTCAAGTGAAATAACTTGGCAGGTCTAACGCCATATTCGGCCTTATCCCAATCCGATTCAATTAAAGGGAGGTCAGCAGAGACATTGGAAGTGGTAGTAGGGGGGTTAACGGCAACAGAAGTATCTCCCATCCCACCTGTCAAATTAAGAAATAAAAGTTAAATAACCCCAACAGCAAAAATAGAGCCTTTAGATTCTAATTAATTTACTTACAGCAGATAAAGTTTATGAATAAAATTCAAAGTGAATCTCCAAAGGCGGGGTCCCTTTTTCCCAGACCTCCAGATATTAGGGGCCTTCCATAATTATGGGCACCAATGCCTAAAAAAGTTAAAAATAAAAATGAAATTCAAGCCTAAGCCAAATTTGGCCTGAGCTCAAAATAAATAAAAGCTGAGCGGAATTTTTATTTTAGAACTGGGAATCCCTTCCTACGGAAGAAAGAAATTGGCAACCCAACCGTATATGGAAATGGTTAAAATTTCCCGGGGATTTCCCTTCCAAGCTCCTAAAAATAATTAACGCCTTTGCACACCCGGGGAAAATAATCTCACTTATCAGTCTTGGGATTACTTTCGACTAAACAACATCTACCCTTTTCACTGGGAATATCTCATTTCTTACATCAATAAGAGAATAACACAAGTATCCAACTTCTCGTAAGTCAGAATACACATTGCAAAGTACCCCCAGTCAATAAAGAACCTAACCTTACCTTACCTTACCTTAGTCCCTTACCAGTAGAATCTACTCCCCTAAAAACCTTCTTATTCGCTTTCTACGAAAAGAATCAACTAGGTCAGAGACATCCCACACCAGACAAGATGGGTACTAGGCTGGACCTAAGGCTCATGTTGTAGAAGGTGACGGCCGCAGCCTGAAAGTCCTGCACGGAGTCCTTTCAAGAACGCGTCCCTTAAAGCTGGTACTTTCCTGACTTGGCTTTGGGCTCTGTGAACAAGTACCGAACGATTCTTGAAGCAAATGAATCCACTTCACAACCGGTCAGGCACTGTCCCCTAAACGTCTAGGGAAGAACGGTAAACAAGTACCGGAAGAAGTGGAGAGCCATTCCTTATAATCCTGTCTATTCCCTATTGCCCCAACATACCCTTTCTAAAACAAAAAATTTGAATCTATTTAATTTTTCTTTTCTATCTTTCACTCCTTATGTCTCTCTTGCGCCAATGAGCAGCATCTAAGGAATCTCACAAAAACAATACGTGTGGATTTAAAAACAATCAACACCAATCACATCAGATTTAAAAAACAGGTTCGTTCATAACGATGACCGACACAACTGACCCAAATAACACTGGCTTTGTTACCCCACCTCAGGGTCCACCAACACCGCCCCCAAATTTAAACCCCTCTTCTCCCCCAACTAATGCAAACCCCCTTACCCCAACATCAGCTAACCTTCCTATGCCTCCCACTAATGCACCAGGCTCATCCTCAAGTTATACGGTGCCACCCTACTACCCGTATTCTTATTTTTCTCCACCCTGCACAGCTTATCAAAATTACCAATACTCCCCAGCATCTTTATACCCTTTCAATCAACTCCCAGGATATGGCACTTTTAACTATGGAACTACAGGCTCTACAATGCCTTTGGGAGACCAACCAAACTTAACCACACCGACTCAAAACCCCGCAGCTAGCACGAATTCACAACCACAAAATCCCCCCACCCAACCACCGGTAGGGGCATCTCAGGGATCACCCCAGTCAACAATTTCTCCCTTTTTATTTGCACCTGTATCTACAGGAGGGAAAAAGGTTTCAACCCCATTCCCCAAATATGGAGCTACTAGTAAAGAAGATGTTTCCCGCTTTTTAACAAAATTTCAATTAGCCTGTATGGCTAACAAACTAAAGGACACGGAATGGATTCTTTATTTACCGGGCTGTCTAACCGGAACGGCTGAAGATTGGTTTATAAACTATCTTAGTGAAATCTCAAATAACGGTCAGCTATCCGTTCTACTCCAATACCCAAATTTCAAAGACAAGCTTATGGAAACCTTTGGGTCAAAAGACTCAATTGCGGCAGAAGAAAAGGCAGCGAGACGAAAAATGGAAATTAACGAAACCGGGGAAGCCTATTGTTTCGATCTATTAAATCTTTTAAGATTAGTGGATCATAACATGAGCGAGGAGCGCAAAGTCAAGTGGTTAATCAAAAACCTTCGGCCAGTTTATTTACCCCAGGTAGCGCTGATCAAACCAAAAACCGTCAATGAATTTTTAGAGGTTATTAAACGAATTGAGGAGGCCAGATCAATGGTCACCCAACAAAATGATATAAATTTAGTAAACCAGACCTTGGAAACAGTGGTAGACCATGGCACAGAGATTAAACAATGTAGGGATGCAGTGGCAAGGGTAGAGACTTTTATTATTCAACAAGCACAGGCGCAGTTACAAGCAGAAAAAGCACAAGGGACAGCGGACTTACAAAGAGATTACATAAAAGCAACCAATCTTACCCAAGATCCGAACCTATATATAGGACCGGGTCAATTTGGCGTAAATACTCGCACGGGAGGATACAATAAACCCTACAATAAACGAGGAGGTCCTCGAATTTTCAATCCGAATCAAACCATACCGGCAGATAATCAGAATTGCTTTTCTTGCGGTCGCGCAGGTCACCGCTCAGCGGAATGTAGAAATAAGCAATGCTACAAATGCTTAAACAGAGGACACGTAGCAACCCAATGTCGCGTAGCAACGCCTTTAAACCCGCCTTGGTGCGATCTTCATAAAACAGCAAGTCACTCAGCAGCAGAATGTAAAACTCTCAACAATCAAGGAAACAATCAAACCCAGAGAACTCAAAAATGGTGTAATTTTCACCAAACGGCTACACACTCGGACAGGGAATGCAGGGCTAGCCAGTCTTTAAACGGGAATGGGGCGAACCTCCCACAACAATTCTCTCGCCCCCAACAACCGAGTCAGAGGGGAGGCCGCCGATAACAAAGTTAACTTTAGTTCTTACAGTGGGTCACTCTAAACTTTTAAAAGTAGAAGCACAAGTAAACAACACTCCTATTATAGCACTATTAGATGCAGGAGCTGAAGCGAGCATAATCAGAAAAGCTTTAATAAATCAATCCCTCATACAACCACTTAATTACAACGTCTTGCTTAATGGCATTGGCACAGAATCAACAGCACCAATCGGAGAGGCATTAGTTACAATTACAATTCAAGGAGAATCAAGTCCTCAATCACTTTTAGTAGTTCCGGAATTCCCGGTTCCTTTAATTTTGGGGAATGATTTCCTAGATAAACAGGGCATTCATATAAATTATGAAAATAAATCAGTCACATGGCATAATATCACTATTCCAATGTTGCCAATGGAGCAAACTCATACCCAGCCAGCTTTAATTAAACATCAGTTGTACGTTTGCTCATCCAACTTTCACGTCGGCCGACAATACGATGAAGCCGAGGGAGAAAATGACTGTCTGGTTAAGTGTACACAACAGGATTCGATTCTCCCTCGACTCCAGAGTCATGAATATAACGAGATTGAGGAGTTTCAAGAAGAGAGTTTACAATTTAAAGAAGAAATGATTAACCTCCAATACTTTTTGGAAGAATCAGCTAATATAGAGACACAAGACACAAATATCACGTCAATCTTACAACAGGGGCAACCCCTTTATACACAAACAGACACAAATACCACGTCCAGTACAACACAGCTAGGGCAAGGGCAGAGTACATTAGAAAATCAGAGTCAATTACAAATTAATTCCTTTAAGGACCCAGAGATTTCTTGCTTTGTTGCGGAGTTCGTTCCCCCTAAATCTGCTGCTGATGATGACATTGATGAAACGGCGCCTGACTTTCATATCAATCAATTACCACCCCATTTGTACCAAGAACACGTTTCCAAAATTCTTGCGCGTATTAACCCGGACTTACCGGAAGACCACAAGAAGCAACTTCAAGATTTATTAACAGAATTCGCGTCCATTTTCAGTTTCCGCTCCCAGATCGGGGAAATTAAGAATTATTTCCATAACATTATCCTTAAACCCGATGCTAAAGGCTTTAGACATCAACCAACTACGCGCTCAAAGGAAGCTATGGAATTTGAAGTCAAAACAGTGCATGAGCTGCTGCGTCTTAAGCGCATAAGACCTTCAAACAGTAACTATTGTTCACGCACAGTAGTAGTACCTAACGGACACACCCTGGAATCAGGACAAAAGGCATTCAGACTTGCAATAGATTATTCTTTTTTAAATTCTCAGACTGCCCCAATCGAGTACGCTATGACAAGCATAGATACAATTCTGGAATGGATAAGGGATCGCATCACAGCCCCCGATTCATATTTATCATCCTGTGACTGCGCAAAGGGATTTTGGTCAATCCGGTTAGCACCGGAGGCTTGTCAATACACCCAATTTACGACATTTATTGGAAACTATGAATTTACCCATATGCCCTTTGGCCTCGCATTCGCACCAAATTCCTGGGCGCGGTGCCTCGGGCAATGTCTTGGTACGCTGCTTTTTGTTGCTATAATTAGTTTTTATGATGATTTGATATACGCATCTAAGACCTTTCAAGACCATTTACAACATTTAAGGGATACATTCATACGACTGCGCGAATATAATGTTAAACTAAGCATTCATAAGTGCAAATTCGCTTACCAGGAATTAGATATCCTAGGTATGGTAGTAGGCAGGAGGGGTATTTCACCCAACCCCGAAAAATTAAGAGCTATTCAAGATATACCTTACCCTACGTCAGTTTCACGCCTCCAAAGAGCTCTAGGTTCAGTTAACTGGTTTAGAAGATCAATACCAAACCTATCGGTTATTAGTTATCCTCTTTACGAGCTCTTACGAAAAGACCAACCCTTTAAGTTTGAAGATCGCCATAAAGAAGCTTTTGATAAACTTAAGAGCACTCTCATTTCACCGCCATTACTTTCTTGGTTTGATCCAAAGCGAAAAACACACGTCTATACAGATGCGAGTGGTACAGGAATGGGAATGGCTTTACTTCAGGTCAATTCCGATGGAGAAGAAGTACCTTGTGCATTTCATTCATCTACTTTCAATAAATCTCAACAAGTCTTACCTGCCTTTTTGAGAGAATTTCTAGCCATTGTAACAGCAGTTAGAGTTTTTCATATTTACCTTCATGGAGTTCACTTTACAGTCTTTACGGATTCTCTACCCGTATCCCAATTAAAGCAAGCTCTCTCACCATCTAAACGCTTAAGTGACCGACTAACTCTATGGGCTATAAGTTTACTGGATTATTCTTTTGAAGTTAAATATCGAACGGGGAAAACTATGCAACTACCGGATTGGCTTTCACGAGAAAGCATTAATGTAACGTTTGACGAAAGTAAAGATTTATACGAACCAAATATGGTCAACGTCTTCATAGCGCAAATAATATCAATAATGAGAATAAAACAGGAAGCTTGGGGGATAAAAGAAGAAGAAATCGACTGGGTAGAATTTCAATTAGGAGACCCGTTTTGCCAAGAAGTTAGAATAAAATGGGAGCAACAAGATCCAAGAATAAGAGCGCGTTACGTTTTCAAAGACAACGTAATTTATGATATGAGTCTTGGATACAGTCGCATTTTAGTACCTGATGTTTTGCAATTAAGAATTTTAACGGAAGCACATAATAGCCCCTTAGGAGGTCATCTGGGGTATAC
>VNWY01001864.1:0-10748 GCA_009869845.1 Pseudachorutes palmiensis
TTCCGGAAGCAACATTTTCTGAAAGCAGAGATAAGGATTCAAATATTGAGAAGGAATTTAGTATGATATGATTTCTAGAAAAAAGTAGTATGATGATTCCTAGAACCTATGACAATCAACTTATAACCTAATAACGTAGGAACAAGTAAAGGAATGGAATTATTCAAGCAATCTTTGCTTGCGAAAAGTCACCATCATGGATTTGTACTTTGCAGCTTCCTTTCGACTGACCATTTGCTACGAAGCGTAAGCAAGTACAGACGCCACGTTCACGAAGCACCTTAAGCAAACACAAACGCTCAATCTCTGAAAATGCTGATAAAGGATTTGCCAAAATGGTGATGGATCCAATTTTTTGCACTGCGGCTATAAAAACTGAATTGTGTTGAGGAGTTATGGTGTAGTGCAATACCGATTTAAGATGGTTTCTTTTATAACAATTAGATTGATTACTGCGATTGATTGAATCTTCGCAGAAAGATAATGTTACATCATTCACAATTCCAAGTAATGTAGCTTGTTGTCCCTTGTTAAGCGTGTCAGTGATGATTCTAGTGATTTTTATTATCATTTTATGCCTAGCCTTTGAACTCCTTCCAGAAATTGATACCAATTTTAATGAAACAACTAAAGCAAACTAGGCAGATTATATGCCTTATTCAAGAGAATTATTAGTTGTTGTTTTAGGTCCTTTCTGCTCTAAAGTTTAGAGATAACATTTCTTGGTATTTTCGTTTCAATAACTGGAATTATGATTACTTTATTTGCAGTACTTAAGGACAGTGTTAAATCGTCTTGAGCATTAGTTCTTGTGACAGAAGAAGTTTCGGAGTTTCATCCTTAAATCTACTGTCTACATAGTTTCATTTCTACTTTTGAATTGTTCAATTGCCATGAAGCTGTTGTTGGCTTTGAGTCTAATTTTCTTCGTTGTGGTGTCCCAGTCTGGTGACACTGACGCCGTATTGGGTGCAGTTGGTCGTGCCCTGTTCAGTGTTGGCAGAAGAATCGGCGGAAGTGGAAAACCAATGCAGCACTTCAAACAAATGCCGAGCAAGAAAGCTGCCGAAAATGCTGCGAGAAATGCTGGAAAGGGTAAAAAATTAAAAAAAAAACAAAAAAAAATCATTTTATTTTTATAGAATAAAAATTTAATTCTCAGGAAACACACCAGTGAAGCATACCGCACACAAACCAGGTCAGACGCCTCATTATCATCCAGCAGACCGCAGTGGAAATATCGTGAAAGACGGATGACACTACGGATTCCCGAAGAAGCAGGGATAACTAAAATCAGAACGGAGATAACTTTCAATTACAAACTATAATTGAGCATTTATTGAATTTCGCGAATCAGCTAATTTCAAAGTAAAATAAATTGTGACGAGTGACGAAGGCACTGCCTGGCAGAATTGACGGCGCAATTGACCTGTTCCATAATTTTCGCATGATTTGGATGCAACGAAAGCTGGACAAAAAACATAGCAAAGGGTCAGCCACAAAATAGAATTAGTCATCCTTATCCCTGTCTCGGTTCCAATTGATGGTCAGAACTTAGCTTATTAGAGAATTTAAGAGATTATTGAGAAATAAGAATGTACTCTGGGTTAAATTCAAGGAAGCGGCGGCTGTTATATTTTGACTGAAGTCTGAAAGAGGTGAGTCTAGGAATATTTAGAAGGCAATTTGAATAGTGAATTCTTGTTTTCCGGGTTCACTTCACTAATTGACAGAAAAAGGATATCACCTTTTCCACAGTTCATTCCTCCCAAAGAAGCTTCTTTGTTGTCCTTTCAATTATACAAATGTTTTTCCAAAAAAAAAGCACAAAGAGGTCAAAACTGATCTTCCACGACTGCCCCGTATCCCCACTGATCCTACAACAATGGATTTTGGCGCTTGCATGAATCGGGATATTTTTTGTTCATTTTTTCCTTCACTTTCGCATCAAGTTAATTTTTTATAATCCTGCCTAATTGAATATTTAGTCGGATAATATTCCAGATGAATTTGACAAATTAAATTTTTTATTTCGTCATTAAATTGTCGTCTTTAGCACTTGACTGCTTGAACACTGCATGCGATGTAATCGGCAGTGTCACCTGCTTGTTTCCCGAAGTCCGTAGTGCACATGTAAGGGGTTGAACAAGTGAAACAATTGTAATATGTCTTCCCATTCAAGCCAACTTGAAAGGCACTGCTGGTGTAGTAGGTCTGAATGAATTTCGCACAAGCTGTCTGCGCTTTCTCGCTATTTCGTGGTGAGCATAATGCAGCGTTTGGGTTTCCGGCAGCTCCGCTCAAGTTTCCGTCTGCATTCTTGCAGCAAATAAAATGGATTAATTAGAGTTCAATATTCAAGCCTAAAATAAGCAATTCAACAAACCTTGACAAATATGAAGGCGCAAACTTTCCTGCTGGTCATGTTGTTTTTCGTCGAATATTGACATTGGGAAAAAATTCCTTTCGGTCCGTCATCTGCAAGAATTTTGTCGCATAGCATCTCATTTGGACAGTCGACTGGAACCAACTACAAGTCAAGCAATAATTGTGTTAGCTAATGCATGAAATATAAAATGGAACTATTTTATGACCTGGGCAAACTGCGCGTAAAATGTAACCAAAATGGCGGCTACTTCCAAATTGACGAAGTTGTGGCTCATTATCGAGGTGAAATTGAAGTTCCTGCTAAGGTATTAATCAAAATTGGACTGATTTCAAATTGTAGGTGAACGAACTTACCAAAAAGAAAAGTCGCGTCGACTTCCTTAATGATATTAGATAGACGGCTCTCCATTCTTCCCATTTAACTTTATCCTCATCTTGTTATCTGAATTAGACATTAACATCGGGGTCATTGGCTGTTTCCAACATGGAATAAATTAATACCAAAAGTCCCGTCTCGTTCACAAAAATATCTCAACAGGTTTATTTAATGCTACTATAAATTAACTGAAGCAAATAGAAATTCCTCCTTTTAGAAGGATGTGTAGAAGAGTCGATGTTACCCGGGTTACCACGGTTTATTGCTCATGTAATTTGTCTTTTATGCTATTGCAGTAATCAAAAACAAATCTGTACTGGCGTTCCTTACAACGATACCCAAATAGCTTGTTCTTATATGCATCAGCATTAGCACAGATCCAATCTGCTCTAGAATCGCAATAAAGGAAATATGTTGTATCTTCAAATTCCGAAGTCCCACCAACAGTAAGACGGTTCATCGTATTGTCTAGAAAGTGTTTAAACTTTTCTTCTGGCAGATGAGTAATTCCTTTGTTGAACGACAAGTAAACTGCAGCGGTTGGACTCATATTGTTGAATGCGTCATTCGAAATTTGGTCCAGCTGGATGTTGCTATTTGTTAAATCTAATCTTGACAAGATTGGCAGCTGCTCGAAAGCATAAGCTCCTATTGCTTGAACATTTGAAGGACTCACATAGATAGTTGATAAGGTCGGAGACCTTAAACTGCGTGATGGAATCGCCAACAGTCTTTCAGGCGCATGAAGGTACAATTGTTCCAGAACTTGAAACTTGTTTATGAAATCAAAAGTTTCTTCCGTGTAGTTGTAGAAGTTGCCCATTCTTAAAGCAAGGCTCCTTGTGACATCATACGTTCCTGGAAAAGCGTTTGGATGGATGTAATTGAAGATATTATTCTCACTGTTGATGGCTACTGCTTTGAACTTGAGCCCTTTGATTGTGTTGGCTTCAATTGGTTGTGGCTTTGTAAGGTAGAGGGAGGACAGCTCTAGGCGGTCGAAGAGAACACCGGCTGGGACTGCAGCTTCGATTTCGTCAAACGTCTTCTTCCAATCCCAAGGAGATTTAATACGCCCAGTTGGGCAGTCGATCATTCTTTGGCTTGGATAACAAGAGCATTCAGGTGGAAGGTCAAACGGAAAGGGGCAAACATCTTGAGCCACTGTGTGTTGAATAGCAAAACCAAGGCTGAGAAGTATCAGTAACATCTTGAATTAAGCTCTAACACAAACCAACTACTGCCACAAGGAACGTTGCAGTGCTTTTAAATCAAGGTGAGTTGTTTACGAAATAATTTTATGAAGTCAAAATTCCTCATAATTGAGTGAGGTCAGAGTGACTTGTTTACCAAATCAGACATAATTCCGAAGAAGTTCTTTTGTAACCATGCTACAATAAATCATGTTATTACTACGTGTACACAGTTCAAGTTCGTTTCGGAGTTAAGGTTATTAATGTACCAACTATACTACACAGAGGTCAGACGTGTCGACGGAACTAGGCTTTCCTTTTGATGAAAATCCGGATTCCAGAATGACTACACAGTCTGATAAAAAGTAATTGTCAGTGGTCAAGTATGCTAAACGGTAAACTCTCTGTATACGTCGACTAGTGCCATATCGAGTCAAACAGCAAAAAGGTCATGATAGAGAGCGAAGAAGTTTTTACGGATTGTGAGAAATGACTATACAGTTACAATTTTGCCAGTAATTACCAGTCATTTGAATTGTTAAATACAGGAAAGTTAGGCCATATTATGGCAATCGAGTCACAATTACGAACTAGTTGGAAATGACAACTATATGTTGAGCGGAATAAGGTTTTCCACATTCACTGAAGTCTATGGTATAAAATAATCCCAGATTATACGAGATTAACCTAAATCTTACCTTTGCAGTTTAAATCCCGAAGATTATGAATGGCTTTGACTAAATCAGCGCCATCCTTGACAAATATCCAACTTGTGAAGAGTGTATAGAAATAGAGTGAGACAGAAGTCACCATAATCAGCGTTGCTGCAATGGGTGGTGACAGAGTATTCGGACCAAGAAAGACCTCGCGCAAAAGTACGAGGAGAGTTGATCCATACCCGGCAATACCCACCACAAATATGGTGACAAAGTACCACATTTTTCTCTCCTGTACTTTAGTATGGAGGCTAAAACGTTGCGTTTCCGAATGCCATTCCACCGAGTATAGCCAGTCATAGCGGTGTAGCTTTTCGTAAAAATCGAGCGCCGAAATGTTGGAGTTCAGAAGTAATTCCATGTCAAAGAATGCAAGAAAGCAAATGGAGTCAGCTATGCTCTGAGCTCAAGATACAATGAATTCCCGGGAATTTCTATTATTTGCACATAATATTGGTCGAAATTTTATTTATTGAAAAAGTACTTTGACTTTGAGTGAATTGAATTCATTATTCCTTGCGAAAGTAAATTAGGTTCAGCCTTCACAATGTAAATGACATATGGAAGAGGCTGGCAATTCCGACTAAAAGCACCTGTAAATGTGATCCCTATAAATATTTAAGAATCGGAATTTTCCAGGTCAAGTCTTGCACTAGGTGGTCTGCTACCACTATTTTAAATTCTGATTAGCCAATGGTCTCATGAAATTAGTCTCACCATGTTACTTAATTGACATTTCTTCTTATCCATTAGACTTTTTTGTACTGACTTAGATTCTTATTTGATTACATGCATGAGGAGTCTGGTTTTATTCAAGCTATAGTTAATTATTTGTATTTAGTGAAAGGAAATTAGCATGAAAGCTATTCCATGTGTTATGTTGTCAAGTAGTGTTAGCTTCGCCTTTGCTTCCATGTGATACAGATATCCAACTGTTGCCTTTGCCAACGGAAGGGACGCAAACATTTGCTTCAATATTTTCTTCTCACTTGTTGATGTTCTGGATTGTGATGTTTGTCGTTTCATGATTCTGTGAAACTTGAGAGATTTGTTGTAAACTTGAGACATTATAAGGGCACTAGGGAGCACTACACTCATAATAAATAAAAAATGTGTAAACAGAATAAAGACTATAACGAATCCAATGCTTCTTCTCTCTTTTGCAAAGACGTAAATAATAATAAACAAGACAAGGAGGCAAGCCGTTTTGAGAACAGGGACGAGTGATATCCCAAATACAATGTTCTGGAGATTGTTCAAAAGCATTATCTTTCTATACTTTAAAAATAAGGATTCAGTTTTTGAAAAATGGGAGAAGGATGTATCGTCATTGACCTTTTCTGCATCATTGCTAATAAAAAAAAAACATTTTTACCATATAATTATGAGAATGTTTTAAAATTGAATATTTCACCTGAACAACTTACCATGCATTTTGCAGCTGAGTGCATATTGATCGCAGAGATGGAATGAATACAGAGAATGAAACTGCCCCCCGAATCCCAGAAATAAAATAAAAACCAAATGCAAATATCCCATAGGGTACATTCAGCACGTAGTGTGGGAACGAATCAAAAGTAAGTACAATGGAATCCAAAGCTGCAAACACGCTTGTTGCATAAGCTCCATGAATCATTGAAGAGTAGAAGTATTCACGGAGTTTGTTAGGGCCAATGTTCTTAAACTCTGTCATCAGAATTCTAGTGAGGTAAAGTAATCTAATTTCACGTTGACTTGGCTTGTACCTTACCTTCAGTTTTCTTGAGACAAAACAAGTTGTTCACAAGTTGCATGAGCTCTACCTCTGTCGCTCTAAACCCAACGTCAAGAAAGAAAGAAGTAATTGAACCAATTACCATATAGCAACTCAGAATAGCAAGCGTCTTTAGATTCCTGCTGAATTGGTTACTGGCTTGCACGACAAATAAAAGTAAATTCAGAAAGCGAACAACTCCAAAGAATTTGTCTAAATATTGACGATACTTCCAAATACGTGGAGTGACTTTTTCTTCTTCACATGAGATGAAGAAGACGCGAGTAGAAGCAGAAAATTTGAGTGCTTTATTCAAGGCACCACACTCTTTTGTATTCATAGCCATCGCTCCGAATTTTCAAATAAACTTTTGGATTTGAACGATGGACTTTCTATGTGTCACTTTTCACATTGGCATACGGTATTAGATAGCAATCTTCAATATGCAATGTGTCAATTAGCCTTTAGCCTATCACATTAACAAATTATAGCCTGTGCCCTGCTTAGAGGTTTTATTGGAAACGAATTAAATTGTGCTCTGTAAGAATTACGTGAAAAACAATAGGAATTCGAAAACAAAATTAATGTCTTTGTTCTGCTCGAGTATAATTCGTCCTCCTCGGCAATTTAACCTTATTCATGTTTGCTCTCCATTTAATGTAACTTCTGAATTCAGCTGAAGTGTTTACCACTTTAGTTTAATGATGTTTAGTTTGAACAGTTTAGGCTATTGAAGCTATAACTAGCAATTAAAATAAAGCTGTAATTACCAAAAAATCGCTTCCAAAAAAATTGGTACCCTTTTTGGTTCCAAAGCATACGGGAAACACAGGCATAATTAAAGTAGCAAAAATGAAGTCAATTGAAGTAGAAGTTGGAGTAGAAGTAGAAGAAACAGAAGGTGAATAACATTTTGACATTTGAACACAATGAACCGAAAGGTAACTTGGTCATAATGCATAACAAAAGTCGCTCCTCTTGATGAGAGGAACAAGTTTGGGCTATTATTCAAGTTACAAAGTAATCCCATCTTTGACCTTGACATTTTACCAGGAAAGTTGACAGTTCCGGTCAACGTCATTCCTGCATTTTATCAGGAGAATAAAAGTCGAGTTAATTACTATGTATTCATGATGATGACACACAGACAGGACAAAAGCATGGAGTAGCTTCCGCTACTTAATGAATCAGATTGCCAGCGAATGAGTTAAAAATTAAGATTGGACATTGGAAGTCGGTGTACTTTATAAGGAGAAACACTACCAAGAAATTCGAGATCCCATTAGATAGGTGTGAAAAACATAAAAAAAAACTCACTCGTTACATCGTAGAAAACCCTACAATTGATTTTCCGTCCAACCTCCTTCCAAGTTTGAAGGCCGTTTGTAATGACTTTGGCCTTCCTCGTTGATAAAAACTCAGACTATAATGATTACTGATTCACGCTGTCTCGCTTAAGGACTTGATGCTAGAGGATGACGAATGAGGCATAAAATCATCTCTTCAGTTTACTCCACGCACCAGAAACATAAACACAGAACCGTAGTCTTGTTGGTTTTTGGAATTGAAGAGGATGGAGGCTGAAGGTCCACTGCTGTTAACTCCTTTACTGGAATCAAAGCAACTAGCTGAGGCACGGAATAAGGCCAGTGTGAGTCCTCTGGTTGAAGGAACCGAAGTGGAGAGCTACAGTGGTCACATCACAGTCAACAAAGAAACAAAGTCCCACATGTTCTTCTGGTTCTTCCCATCTGCTGTAAAGGGAAAAGTCAAATAATCCTCAAATTCAATTTAAAACTTATCCTTATGCGTAGAATGACGTTGGATTGGATCCTTTGATCTTGTACGTAGACGGTGGGCCAGGAATGTCATTCTTCCACTCCCTCTTTGCGCAGTCGCCAATCCGCGCATGTGCTGACGGGAAGTTTCACAATAGGGAGAAAAACTGGGCAAGCAACCATTCCATGGTCTATGTTGATGCTTACATTGGAGCAGGATTCAGCTTCACAGAGACAGGAGAAGGATACAGCACAAACAGTAGAAATGTTGCAGAAAATGTGTACGAATTCCTACAGCAGTTCTTCGTACTTTTCCCAGAACGACTGTCGAATAGACTATACGTTTGTGGTGGTTCCTTTGGAGGTTATTTCAATCAAATTAATCAGTGAAGTTGGTGTAAAACGATGTTTTTGTTTGTCATAGGGCACATTGCGCCACCGATTGCTAAACGAATCATCGAAAAAAACAAGGAACGAAGCGCTGAGGCTGAAATCAAATTACGAGAGGATTCTTCTGCTTACCCCTTGGTGCGACCCAATCAATCAAGTGTCTTTTTCTACTGGATTTCGATACCTCGGTCTAATTTCGGCTACGGGAGCGGAGTATTTTGAAGCGGAAGAGAAAGCCATTAAGGACCTAATCATACAAGAACAATACGCAGCCGCATTTCAGGTAAATCTAAAGCCCTTGCCTTCCTCCTCCGAATTTTATTTCGAATAATGTGTTACAAAGTCGAATTTGTTTTATTCCTAAGCGATTCTTAGACCTCGTGTCGAACCCTGCCGGATCTTACTTTAGAAAAGAAAGTGGATTCAGCCAACCTCTGAATGTTTTGCACGCCAACAGTAACCCTTTCAGTACTCCGTTTCTGCAACTTGTCGAAAAACCAGAGTTCCGTCGAGCCCTAAACGTCGGAAATCTTCCCTATGGATTCTTTAGTCTTCCAGCTTTCAATGCCCTGGCAAATGACTTCATGACATCTGTGCGTTCTGACATTGAGGATGTGCTGAGTGCCGGAAGCAGCGTATACATCGTCGCAGCACAGTTGGACCTTAGTATCACGCCAGATGGCGTGGATAAACTGGTTTCCAAAATCAACTGGCCTGGTCGGAAGAATTTTGACAGTGCAGATAGGGAGATTTGGCGAGTGGGGAATGACATTGCTGGTTACAAGACGGCTGGTGGGAATTTGACACACGTGCTATTGCGCAATGCTGGCCACAGCCTTTATGGGGATCAGGAGGAATGGGTTCTTGAATTAGTTACGGACGCCACCGGAAATGCTTGAATGAGTTAAATCATTAGGAATCAAACCATATAAACCTTTTATTCAAAGCAACTTTATCAGTTTGTAACTTGTTAATCAGTAACATTTGCTATGTAATTAATATTAAATAGCATAATTGGCTTTGACTCACTCATCAACACATGTTCCCAGTAGCCAGAATTCTGTTGATTTCTTTGTCCTCACGCACTTTAACCCTGTTACACAGTTGTAATACCAAATGTCCCATGTAATACATGGGAAACCTTTTCGAGCAGCACAACGGTTCTGCTCTGGATCGTAAACCTGGTCAGGATCCAAGTAGCATTGGCACGTCCCTTCAATGCAGTCTAGCCCTGCGACATAATTGCAACTGTCTTGTCCATAGTACGCACCTTCCCTGCAAGTCCCCCCGTATGACCGAACACATTCGAAGCCATCGCTCTCAAACCCTTTCCCGCATTTGCAACTGTAGCCAGTCCTCGAGTCGAGATCGACTTCGCAAGTGGTTTCTTCAATGCATTGAACATTACCAGAGGGCTCACATGGACGGCCTGCTTGTACCTGACAGTACTTGCGAGAGTAGCCATACCACTGTTCCGTCGGGTGTGGACAGCGACAGTGAGACTTGTGGCAGACTCGATTGCCACCACATTGACCATCATCTGTGCAAAATGTTAGTGGGGCTTCTAGTTCTGACTGACGTCGTTTTGGCATCTGCCTTGAATTTGTCTTGAAGACTTGTGAGACAATTGACGCTGTTGCATCTTCTGCTGTGATAGAAAAAGTTATAGTAATCCCACTACATACGAATAGGAAAACTAACAGGTGAAATGAGCCCATTGTGTCAAATAGTATGTGTAAGACCATTCAGTGAATCAGGACGAGGCCCAGGTGTTTATATATCGTCCTTGTTTGTTTTAAAACCAGTACTTTGTTGTTCTTCCCACAATCCAGATTGTCAATCAAACTTATTTGTTTACCAATTTACCACAATCAAAAGATTGTGATTATTTTTCGGACCAATATGAAACAGAGTGGCTATCTTCCCTGCCTGCTCTTACGTAACCATGAAGTGCATAACTTCAATTTGGTTTCTCTAAAACAACAATATACGCAGTAGATTTTTTTAATTGCGTCCTCTGGTTTACTTAATGAAATTAGCAAATGGTTAAATAGACTGCGGGAAATAGAAGAAAGTGTCAGAATCAACTTCTGCCTTGATTTTTTTTAACCTTGCCAAGTTTGAACCGTAATAGCGTTCCAGGTAGTTCGTAAG
>VNWY01001865.1:0-10747 GCA_009869845.1 Pseudachorutes palmiensis
CCAAATGGTCCGAATGCTGGATATCATAGCTGAATACCTACAACAAAGAAGATTTGCATTTCAAAGACTTGATGGTTCAATCAAAGGAGATCTCAGAAAGCAGGTAATTTGAAAAAAAAATAATACTTGACGTTATTAAACTTTGACATTAACGTATTAACTTGAGTTTTAGCCCATTACCAACTCCAACATAATTTTTTTTATTAATACAAACTGACCTTGACCTTGAATTTTATTTGCCAACAGGCTTTAGATCATTTCAACGCGGATGGCTCTACGGATTTTTGTTTCTTACTGTCCACACGCGCGGGAGGCTTGGGAATTAATTTGGCTACGGCTGACACAGTCATAATCTTCGACTCCGATTGGAATCCACAGAATGATTTACAAGTATGTCATGAGTTCCATGTGAAAGAAAAGTTCATAAACTAATGCAAAGAATTCACAATTTTAGGCACAAGCTAGAGCTCACAGAATCGGTCAAAAGAATCAGGTCAATATTTACTGCCTGGTGACGAAAGCCTCCGTCGTTGAGGACATTGTGGAGCGAGCAAAGAGGAAAAGCCTTCTGCCTTCAAGTCAGTCACCTAGTGACAGAAGAAGAGGCCAAGCTAGAGCAGCAACCCGAAGCTTCCAAAGAATGGGAAAGTATAATTCCTGCAGATAGATGTCTGTATGAAGATTGAGGCGGAAGAGAAGGAAAAGGAAATGGCTTATCTCTACTTACCAGCGCAGGTCGAAAGGAGAGAAAACCGCGAAAGCTAAGGGACAGCCCGAACTCTAAAAACAAAGCTGGAGCACCCCTGCTGGTGAGCGGACTTGACCAGAAAATTTTTAATGAGGTATAAGTAACAGTTATTTTATTTATGCTTTTAAAATTGAACGTGTTACTGATCCTCTGTTTTACATTTCCACAGTGTATTTAAGGAGAAGATGCGGCCAGTTAGACATGCGCTGAAACTGCTGGAATCCAGCAGGAATCACGCTTTCACTTTTAACACACGCGAGATGGGAAGCCCACCTCATACAAATCCCCGTGTGAAGTTAACCGACATTCAGGTACATGCTAGAATTGTGAAAGTATAATAGATCTAAATTAGCAAATAAGTATACCAATTGGCGAAAACATTAGTTACAGTCAAGTTTTGGTCCTTTGGAGAGAATGGTCCTACTCCTATTTTCTGTTTCACCGCCACCGTAGCGTCAAGTTATTCCAAAATTCCTCATTCCGCGGAGTTACCCCATGACTCATGCTTTTAGTGGCAAAAAAATCAGCATCGATTGTTTCCTCATTCTTTGAATACTTCTGACAAATGTTTTTTTCACATGAAATTCTAACTTGATTTTATTCAGACATTTCGTTTTTTTAATTCCTATGTTTTTTATTTCCCATCGGCGCCACCAAGGTTTAAGTTTTTTTTACTTACTTGTTTTACGACGTGAAAACAACATACAATTTGGACATCCTGCATACTTGTCAATGATCCATTGCCGACTCATACTCCAGCTTTAGTGCATCCTAGAAAAAATCAAATTCGATTCAATTAACTCAAAAAGGTTTAAGTTATTTTTTTACTTACTTGTTTTACGACATGAAAACAACATACAATTTGGACATCCTGCATACTTGTCACTGATCCATTGCCGACTCATACTCGGGCTTTAGTGCATCCTAGAAAAAATCAAATTCGATTCAATTAGCTCGAAAAGGTTTCACGTTCACGTTCTACCTAGAAATAAAACATGGAACGCGGAGTACGATGACCACGGCTGCGCCAAACGCTTACTATGCTGCATGATCAACTGTGACCAAGAAGATATATTTCCACGACTCTCCGGAACGCGGGCGTACGTCACCATCAAAATATGCCACTCGTCCGAAGGCTCGTTACTTCGATTGAACTGAACTTTCAGGAAGAGTTTATGACCCCATTTTTCATGCAGCATTGCCCCTCTACCTCTCATTCCTGTATACATTTTCTGCTTTTTCCACCCACGAATAACATAATAACCTAATAATAATATGATTTTATGTAAGCTGATCTTTCACCAGAGTAGAGTAGACCCCTTCTTACCTGCTCACCATCACCCCAAAGTTTTCCAAGTTCCGCCGTCAGCTTTTTCTAAAAAAAAATAAAAAAAAAAGTGGCGTGGGTATGGAAGAGAAAGTTCTCTCCACAGGGTCCTTAACACGTTTTTCTTAGTCAGCTCTTTAACAGCTTTTTCCAAATCGGCCTAGAATGAAATAAAAAGTTGAATAAAACGTAATTCTAAAATAATGTAAATAAAAATGTAAATAAATGAAATAGGAAACTTACCAACTTCAAATCAGAAGCTGCGGGAGCAGCTTCAGTAGCTGCGTGAGCAGCTTTAGCAGCTACCACCGCAGCTTTAGCATCCCGCTGGAATCAAAATATAAAAAGTAGGTTTGTCACATTTAATAGTTTACATATATTATTTTATAAGTTAAATTACCGTCTCACTCCTCGCCGTTTCGACGGCCTAAAAACAGTCAATTAAATTAATAATGATTACAAGCAAAAGGGGAATAGAAAATACTAATTACTTTTGCATCTCTATCTGTTTTGGCCTTCGCTGCCTTCAGTTGTTGTTCCAAAGATTTCTGAAAGAAATAATGAATGAATGAAAATAAAAAAAGGAAGATTTTTATACTTACTTTCTCTTTTTCAGCTGAGGCAAGGTCAATAAGTTAAATTACCGTCTCACTCCTCGCCGTTTCGACGGCCTAAAAACAGTCAATTAAATTAATAATGATTACAAGCAAAAGGGGAATAGAAAATACTAATTACTTTTGCATCTCTAACTCCTTTGGCCTTTGCTGCCTTCAGTTGTTGTTCCAAAGATTTCTGAAAGAAATAATGAATGAATGAAAATAAAAAAAGGAAGATTTTTACACTTACTTTCTCTTTTTGAGCTAAGCCAAGGTCCGAACCGAGTTTCTATAATAATAATTAATGTTTAATAATGTTTTAATTTATAAGTAGAGTATCAAAATCACAAAAATTACCTCATTTTTAATCTTCAAATCTTCATTTTCAGCCAGATTTTGAGCCTAGAAAAAAATTTTGGGAAGTTATTATTACGTTCAAATTGAATTTCAGTAATTTTAAATTACCTTCGACTTTTCGATTTCCATTTTCGACTGCATAAGGTCCTTAAAAAAAATTTAGATTTCTGAAAGAAATAATGAATGAATGAAAATAAAAAAAGGAAGATTTTTATACTTACTTTCTCTTTTTCAGCTGAGGCAAGGTCCGAAACCAGTTTCTATAATAATAATTAATGTTTAATAATGTTTTAATTTATAAGTAGAGTATCAAAATCACAAAAATTACCTCATTTTTACTCTTCAATTTTTGATTTTCAGCCAGATTTTGAGCCTAGAAAAAAAATTTGGGAAGTTATTATTACGTTCAAATTGAATTTCAGTAATTTTAAATTCCCTTCGACATTTCGATCTCCATTTTCGACTGCGTAAGGTCCTTAAAAAAAATTTAATTAGTAATTAAGTGACTTTTACTTAAGATTTGGATCCGATCAAAATTAAATGCTTACTTCTTCGTACTTCGTGGCCTTGTCCTGGGCTTCCTTGAGCTTTTCCTGGACCCATTTCTGAAAAAAAAAAATCAAAAAAATATTTAGGGTCCCATTTGTTGTTTNAAAAAAAAATCAAAAAAATATTTAGGGTCCCATTGGTTGTTTTTTTTATAACTGCTGACCTATTACTTACCTTTGAGTCTACGACAGCCTGATTTCGATAGTCCTCTCGGCTACTTAGGTCGGACATTCTATAATAAAAAGCCCCACCCCCCTAACTAATGTTTTACGCCAATTCGTATAGTTATTTGCTATTCTGATCTGTTACGTTTGCTTTAAGTGTGTGCTAACTTCACACGGGGGTTTGGATGATACGGGTTCCCATGTATTATAAATATATATAAATTATTATCATTATATAAATATTTATTACATTTATTAAATTAATGCATAATACATTTGTTTAAATATTAAATAAAATAAGGAGAAAGTGGTTTTCAAATTCCATTGTAATAAAATTAATCGTATTTTGAGACTTGAATTGTCCATCTTTGCATCGTGTGGGTTGTTGAACTTTTTTGAGCGGAAAAGAGTGAGTGAGTTAATCGCGTGAATTAATCAGAGTAATAGAGAGGACTCTTTTGATCAGATGTGATTCATACGCAATGGTTTATTGTCCAATTACAATTAATTACAATTAGTTAGGACCACTTTGACTTTGGATTAATAAGTTAATATTTTGTGGCTTGTATGGGATGAAATTCTCTGCAGAAGAGTGCTACATCTACAGTGGGTGGAGAAAGAACCAGGCAAGGATACCATACCCTTATTAGAATTCACATCAGTTAACACAAATTACACTCTAGACTGACTTTATCCTGGCTGGCTATGAAGGAGTTCCACAAAACATCATTCTCAACATTCTCCTATGGCTAGTAAGTAATCAATCAATCAATCAATTCCATTCATTCCATCAACACACACATCTAAATACCCTTCCAGATCATGATCATTGCATTTTCTATCATAAGGAAAAAGGCATGGAACTACGGAAGAATTGCTTTGGTGGAGAGGTACGAAACAAGGTACTCACAACAACAACAATAGCAACAACACGCTCAAACAATTTATTTACTCATCCTCATGCACATCCCAATACAAAATGTAGATGGACTGAAGTCTTCTATGGATCAACAAACTTTAGCTTTGAAAATGGTGGTGGCAGTGGAGACCCAAGTACTTCAACCACCTGGAGCAACGGAGAGGCAGCTCCAGGTACCGCAACAACTGCAAGGAATGTTCCAGGCACCGAAAATACTGCAAGGAACGCTCCAGGCACTGCAACTACTGCAGGGGACACTCCAAGCACTGGCCCTCCTCCTCCCTCGCGTCGCCTCCTCCATCTCCGGAGTATGAGCATGGATGCGGAGGGGGCAGACACGGGGCTCTTTTCATGGATCTGGATCTCAATTACCCTCTCGTCAGTATACCTCACTCGTCTTAATTTATTCATCTAAATGTGTTGTTTTTAGTGAGCAGCAGTTTCTACGCAAAAGTGGATCTGATGCGGTTCTTTATCTCTCCTATCAGAAACACTTGATCTTCCTTGCTTCGGTCATGTCCTTCTTCTCTCTCATCATTATTGCCCCCATCCACCTACAGGGCGACGCAGTCAGAGGAAACTCACCTCCGGATGTCTCAGACTTCAGACAGGCAACTATTCAGAACCTCTACGCAGAGTGAGACAACCAGAGTTCTTCGGTCGGTTATCGGCGGCTTCAATATCGTCGATATATCGACAATATGATTGACGGATCGTTACAACAGTCGACGTGTTTCTTATTTTTGTCTTTCCAGTTCCAAACTGCTCTGGGTCCACATCATCCTCTCCATTGTCTTTGTTATTCTGAGCATCATGACCATGCGACACTTTTCCAAGGGAATCCATTTTGTCAACAGGAGGGGTACGAGGACTCTCCTCATCAACGGAGTGGCCACAGCTGCATCCCATGCAGAACTCATTGGACACTTTACGTAAAAGACCCACAATCACCATCTCATCCACTCACTCATTCAGTTCCTTTTCCAGGGAGGTCTACCCATCAGCAGTCCTAGAGGAAGTCAACTTTGCCTACGACATTTCCAAACTCCAATCCATAGAGAATTCTATGTGAGACTCAGACTCTAAACCCATTCATCTCTTGTCTTGTAACTTAACTAAAATGTTGGTATGTTGTAATTGTTGTGCAGGGAGTCTACCCAGAGGTCCTACATCTACTGCCACAGGTACCTGGAGGAAAATGGAGTTCGTCTCCGTATGGCTCCACACTGCTGTGGCAGCGTTTGTCTCTGCCAAAACTTCTGTGCAAAGCAAGTAAGGGGGAGAGGAGGGTGTTCTTTTAAGGACTGGGATGAGTTCGTGGTTCTTTGTAGACGGATGCCATTGACTTCTACTGGGGGTGCGTAGAGAAGTACAGGCACAAATCTGAGTGTGAGCGACACCGCGTCCTCACCCACCACCTCCCCATTGCCTTTGTCACGCTCAAGAGTGTGAGCAGTGCGGAAGGAGTGCTGCTGGACCACCGCCTGTCTGCGAAAATCCTCCTCCAAACACCGCAGTCCAAGTTTAGTCGGATTCTCAACTCCAAAGGCTGGTCGGTCGCCTTCTCACCACTTCCGCAAGACATCATCTGGTGATTGTGATATTAATTTCCATAGGATATACATAATAACAAATGCACTTTCACTTTGTAGGGAGAACTTGTCTCAGGCGTCTGAGACTTGGTACTTGAAGTTGTTGCTGGTCAACTCTGTGCTTCTGCTCGTGACTTGCTTTTACTCCACTCCAGTCTTCCTTCTCAACTTCCTCAACATCTATTTGGCAGTCAAGAGGGAAAATGAGTCTGACGAAAGAGCAGTAATGAACGTATTCTAATAAATGGTGCAATGGTGTATTGAAGGATAATGTGTCTCTTGCAGGGAGTGAGTGGAATCATCAGGGACACCCTGCCCACTGTTCTCCTTTGGATTGCAGCCGTTCTCATTCCCTCCTGCGTGTCTGTCTCTGACAGGGTGATTGGTTTCTGGACAAGGACGGCAGAAAACAGGTCCAAGATGATCAAGACTTTCACATTCCTCCTCTTCATGGTCATCATTCTCCCCTCACTCGGGATCACGAGGTAAAACAGACACACTGTTTACATGTGTTTAGCATATATTAATAAACGAATGTTGAATGTATTACTTTAGCTTTGTGGCTCTGCTCGGGAAGCCTGTCCGTTGGGACTGCATCTTTTCTTCCACGAACGTGGCCTTCTTCGTCCACTACCTCACCACGTCCTGCTTCATTGGGACTGGGAGTGAGTTGCTTCGCTTCCCCGAGCTGTTCCTCTACACAATGCGGCTCTGCTTCACTCGCTCCAAGGCAGAAATTGTGGGAGTGAGGAAGGCTTCCCTGTGGGAGTTTCAACTGGGGTCCCAGTACGCATGGATGATGCTCAACTTTGCCATTTTTACGCTGTTCTCACTCGTCGCCCCAGTCATCACACCCATTGGTAAGCAGTTTGGCACAACAAAGTCTATTGTTGGTCCATAAAAGGCCAATGGATAGGGGGAAGAAAATATTTTTTCCACCAAGGCAAGGACGATATCGTTATTGTTTCTTAGGTGTTTTGTACTTGGTGATGAAGCACTTTGTGGATCGGTACAACATCTTCTTTGCATATGGACCATGCAAAGTGGACAAGGTGGGTGAAATGATGTACCAATCACTCTCATCTATTTGAGTCTGTCTGTAGGAGGTGCATTCCACAGCCATCAACATGACAATCGTGTCCATGTTTCTACTCCAAGTGATCCTCCTGGTCTTTGTCAACTCCAACTCTAGTCAGTTGGTGAACAAACCACTCCAGGCATTCTCCCTCGTGGCTCTCTCCATCACGGCTGCTCTCTTCGTCGGTCAAGTCTTCTTCAACATGTGCGCCACTTTTAGCCCCATCCTTTACCACCAGGTAAATCAGTAAACTCTGTCCTCCTCCCATACACAATACAATAAAAAAAATTCCTCATCCTTTTCCAGGAGGAGGCGGAAAGAGGCAAGGGGGAAGTGGCCGTATCTGCTGGGCTGCTACCCGTCCCCGCGGGAGCGAAGGAAAGGAAGGCCGTTTCCATCATGTCTGGCAAGTACTTTGCACCCATCCTCAACATCAACGGAAACTCATAACAAGAAGACTAGTCAACCAACCAAAGAGTAAACAAGACCTGCTTTTACTTTCCTAGTCTTTGTCGCCTTGAGGCGGACGTGGTTTGAGCTGTAGGTTGTGTTTGGTGAGGACTGCTGGAAGGTGGTGGAGGAGTTGTTCCGGTGTGAGCACAAAGTCAGAGTCCACCCAGAGATCACGCAAGTCGGCTATCACTAGACTCATCCCTCGACCAGCTAAAAGAAATCAAGAAGAAATAAGATCAATAAATCCACTATCATATCAACTTGTGGATTTGTCTCACGTGGGACTCCCATTTGGATGAGACTGTGCCCACTCAGGGGAAACTTGGAAGGCTCCCAGTTTGTGAACTGAGACAGCACATTCCAGGCTCCGTCGTAGCTAAGGGTTTCTGCAATCCAGACTCGCATGTCCTTGGCCTTCTGGGCAGTCACAAACAGTGCCTGGTAGTACTTGAGTGACTCTTGCTCCTCACCCTCCTTCCTCCTGTGTAGCAGCACGAAGAGACAGAGCTCACGCTCAAACACACTCAGCTTCAGTCTCTTCTGAAGGGCAACGGCCTGGTCCTGCTCCGTGAGGAGAGCGGCTAGGAGAGTGACTGGCTCGGTGGTCCTTTCTTCCTCCTCCAGCCTTCCAGCAACCCGGCTGAACTCCTGCCTAGCTGGTGAGGGAGGGAGGCCAATGAAGGGTCCAAGTCCCACATCCAGCATCTTCAACACTATGGCTTCTCGATGTCTGCCCTGCAAAATCTTCCTCAGTTCACTCCACACTCTCTCCCCTGAAATCCTGCTCAGACCAGCCACATTCTGCCGAATGGCTTCCAAAGTGACTTCCTGGTGGTTGTCTGCTTCTGATGAAATCCTCCCGTAGAACCTATATATATGTTGACATTAGGAGAGGATGTGTGGGATTGGATGCACTAATGGTAATGTGTACCTGAAGTATCTGAGTATGCGTAAGTAGTCTTCCTGTATTCTATGATGTGGGTTCCCAACGAACCGCACCAGCCTCGTCTCCAAGTCAGAGATTCCACCGAAGTAGTCGTACACAGTTCCATCAGAAGCCTGGAGAGTGAAGGGATGGAATAAGTGAAAATTGGTATATGGATCGGGTGACACGTGTTACCGAGGAACATGGAATTGACTGTGAGGTCTCTCCTGCCCGCATCTAGCTCCCAGTTCTTCGTGAACTCCACCTCTGCATGTCTTCCGTCGGTCACCACGTCAATGCGCAGGGTGGTTACCTCGAAATTTTGTTTGTCGTTGATCCTGGCTGTAATGGTACCGTGCTGTTCACCATTTGCATTGATGAGGCGGATGTTTTCCTTGGTGAAGAGCTCCTTCATTTCCTGGGGTGTGGCAGTGGTTGCAAAATCAATGTCTGCAGGAACGAGTCCACTCAAGAGGTCCCTGCAATAAGAGTGAGTGGTTTAAGGTTGCATGGGTATAAAGATTTGGTGGGTCCAGTTGTACCTGACTGCTCCTCCTGCCATTCGTATTTCATGTCCATACTTTTCAAAGAGTGAGTGGATGAGGGAGAGTTCAGGAGTAAAGAGCCCCTTGAAGAGCTCACTCTCCAGCTTCATCGTCTCCAGTCGTCCCTGGGGTAGCCGTGGGTACAGTCTCGGGTAGCGCAATTCACGACCCTTTGCTGACTCACAATGGAAACACCTCGAGCTGACCTGTGGGATTAAAGGGCAGGGATTGAACGGTCAACTGTCTGTGAGTTTAATTAGTAGTTATTTGTTTTGGTTTACCCGGCTGAGTGTAGAATATTTGTGAGGGTTTGGGTTGTATGAAGTGAGTATGCGAATGAAGAGCGACCACTTCATTCCATCACATGCAAATCAACGCTCCAGAGGCCCGGCCAGAGGCAGAGGTCAACACGAGAGAGCAGTCTGGAAAATCAGTTAATTGTAAAAAAGATTTCTTTTTAATTTTCACCACGGACCACGGACGGACGGAAACCAGTTAGTTAGTCTGTCACTCTGTTGTAGTCGCCCAAACACGCGACCCACTCAGCGAGCTGCAATGGCCCCTAAGCCTCATCCAAAATATTGGGAATAAATTCAAGAGAAAATAATTTCAAGTTTAAAATTAAAGTGGTCATCAGTTTTAATTTGTATGTATGTATTTATTATATTTGACTCGGCCTTTCAGCCCTATCAAAACAAAATGTGATTTCAGGTATGAGATGATCAGAGGTAACGCCGACTTAACTGACTTGGGTTATCTTAATTTTTTAACATCAGTTTTAATTTCAAAATGTTAAAATGGAAATGAAAGTAAAAAATGAAAACTCAAATCAGAAGTAAATCGAATTTCACTATGGGGAATGGCTCACAGGAGCTTTATAACCATTCAAAGTGCCAATATGCATGTATAACTTAACTTGCGGTCCATTTCACTACTAATCGTTAAATATTCGGTATTCTTCAAAGAAACTTTCGGATCAAAGGTCAGGTTCAAACCTTTTAAATATTTCTATGAATACTTTATACATGGTAATTAACTGCAAAACTTCAAAAATACACTACTACGCCAAATTGTTTGCAAACTTTGACCTTTCATCGCCCCAAAGTTTGCACTGCTCGTGCTCATGCAAAGCTGTCTGTAGATGCAATAATTAACAATCAAATGATACGTGCATTTCACAATAACTAGGACCCCACACATTCAATTTTTAATTCAATTAAAATTCAATTAGTAGCCTGTACATATTCTGTGCCATGACTAGTATATTAATTATGTTAATTAAGCGTTTAGTTAAGCTTTATCAAGTTATTCAAGTGAATTGCGACAGTTTCCAATTTTCCGAAACATTTAGTATCCTGCATAGCCGAAGAATACCCCTTCTAATATCTTCTTGAAAATCGTAGGCCAATTTATTACAATTCAAGTTAATTATGTTATAGGTTATTAATAACCTAATAACTAATAGAGAGCAAGTAAATTGAATGGAAAAATGAT
>VNWY01001866.1:0-10736 GCA_009869845.1 Pseudachorutes palmiensis
GGCAACGGTTCCCATCGCTGAGCCGTCAGTTTTAACCACAATTGAGCTACTTGGAGGTAGCATTTTGTACAGATCCGATCGGAACCTTATGAGAATTGTTCTTGTGAACCATCGGAAGAAGTACAAAGGAGAGAGCAGAGTTATAATCACTGTTAGGAAGAGCAACAGCACAAAGGTCCACAGTATCAAGTTCAGATTGCATAGAAAAGAAGCCATCCTGTGGCAGTTGAAGATGGGCGACTGCTTTGGTGGAATGCAGGAATGGAATAAGTCCTGGAAGCAAACTCCAGCAAAGCTGCTAGCCTCGAATTTCTTTCCTTTTTGTATTGAGGCGACGCAATTAGTTCCATTTCTATCAATATTGAAACTTGATCTGAGAAAACAAGTTTTCAATGTCATTCCTAGTGCCAAATTAAAACTCCTTATTTATACATTGCTGTCAATTACTCTCACTCCACTCTAAACTGGATTTCTTTAACCTTTTATTTCTCTTTTGGAGATTGCTATTAATAATATTATGATGATATTTTCAATGCAGGAGGAACTAGTCACTTTATTTCACTATTCAATCACACTTTTTGGCTACATTCGCCCTAGCCTTTTCTAAAATTGACTACGACCACTTGATTAAGTTGGAGTCTAAGGACCCTTTCAAGTGCCCTGATTCCTTCAGCTGGACTGAATGGGATTGTCCCAGTTGCTTCGTATACTTGGATCAACTTGGCCCTAAAAGTCAGAATAATTTAGTATTAAAAGTTTAGATTGAATGCAAACGTTTGGAATTCTGTTGAAGTAACTCTTAATTCCAAATTAAGTTTACAATAGAAACGGAAGAAGAGAACTCACGGTTGCGAAGAAAGTGAAATTGGCAAGGACGATGATTAGTGCTGCTTTCATCTTGGTCAATTCAAGTGTATAAAGTAAGCCAAGGAGTTCTGTGATTTTAATGGCATTTAAACTCTATCGACACTTTGTTTAAATAAAGTTCCATCACAGACAAATTAATGATTTGGCAGAACTTGTTGACTCCCTTGAAATTGAGTCCGAATGTTAAACCACACGTCCCGAATTCATCAAAGTCTTACGGGCCCAACCGAATTCTTTAGGAGTGTTCAAAGAAACTTTTGAAAATATAATTTCAATTTGTATGATTATTATTTAGACTCGTGTGTCCTCTGACATTGACTCATCCGCCAATAGATTGATGTCATTTGTAATTACTTCTAGCAACTTGTCCGCAACTGATTGATTCGGGAATATCGCTGGATCTGCGTTCATTAGGAAACGGATGTCACCATTGAGTGACAGCGCAGTGATGAAAATTCCTGAAATGAAATCACAGGTTAAACCCCCTAAAGCTCGCTTAGTTGATTCAACTGACCCATTCCATTTGAATGAACGTTGACTGAGAGGTCGAGTATTGGCTGACCGAGGACTGTGGCGTTGTCTGTTGTCCCTGGTATGATACTCAGGCATAAAGGCAACCAATAGGATTCATTAGCCTTTGTCATGAAAGAGGGAAGTGTGGAGATGAAAGTATTTTGGAATCTGCTGGGCAGTGGGAACTGGAATTCCTTCACCGAAATTAGCTGGAAGTTGCAATCTTTAACCCTAGCTGCTCCACTCATGTTCCCAGTGGGGAGCTGCAGACCTATTACATCACTTACAAAAAACCAAATTATTTCCAAGTTCAATTGGATTGTGACTTTGGAAAGTTGACTTACAAGTGGTTCTGGAGTCCTGCTGGACGACCTCTGGTTGGGATTGCCATAGGAATGAATACACGGGAAGGGACTGTTTTTGCATTCGTCTTGCAGTAGTCGCTAATTCCACTGGCAACTGCTCCAATCAGGACTGCGGAAAATGAGACGCCGTGCTTCTTCCTTGCCTCTTTCACAGTCTGACAGGAAACTGGGACCTTTGACCTAGCCAAGACTCGCTCGTCACTCCACTTTCCCTTTGGAATTTGAATTGGATTTGGAGGGAGAGAGAGGACCGCAGAGGTTGCTTTGACAATGAAGAATGTTGTAGCAAATGGAGATGCAATCCAGTAGAGGACTTTCTTTAAGAAGCCAGTAGGTGGGGTAGGTGGAATGTAAAGTTGCACTGGGCGATCAAGGAAGCCTTGAATAAGTTGTGCAATGGATTGCGCATCAGCTAAGCCATGATGAAGTTTTAACAAGATTGTTGAGTTTGAAGCCCCTTGAATGACTACAATGTTCCAAGGGGACTTGCCCACCTCAAAGGGAGCTTTGATCAGCTCCATTTCAAAATCAGCCAACCAACGCTCTTCATCAGGTTCGTCTACCGGAATGAAAGCGGTGCTCGTGTGTTCCCTCAATCTGAATCTTGTTTCATAGCTCCAAAAGCGATAACCAAGCCAAGTAGTGATGAACATTTTCAGTTCTGGATAAACTGGGCGGCCATTGTTTGATAACTCAACTGCAGAAATCTCAAATCTGTTGAAGAAATCAGAAGAATTGATCTTGCCTTGGAGTTTGAGAGTAACGGCGATGTTCTGCATCGCTGAGCCGTCAGTTTTAACCATATTTGAGCTAATTGGTGGTAGCATTTTGTACAAATCCGATCGGAACCTTATGAGAATTGTTCTTGTGAACCATCGGAAGAAGTACAAAGGAGAGAGCAGAGTTATTATCACTGTTAGGAAGAGCAACAGCACAAAGGTCCACAGTATCAACTTCAGATTGTGTAGAACAGAAGCCATCCTGTGGCAGTTGAAGATGGGCGACTGCTTTGGTGGAACTGGAATGCAGGAATGGAATAAGTCCTGGAAGCAAACTCCAGCAAAGCTGCTATAGCCTCGAATTTGTTTCCCTTTTCTAATGGGTCGACGCAATTAGTTCCATTTCTATCAATATTGAAACTTGATCTCAAGAAAGAAGTTTTCAATGTCATTCTTGGTGCCAAATTAAAATTCCTTATTTGTGCATTGCATAAGATGTGCATTTATTTACTCACACTCCACTCTAAACTGGATTTCTTTAAACTTTTATTTCCCTTTTGGAGATTGCTATTAATAATATTATGATGATATTTTCAATGCAGGAGGAACCAGTCACTTTATTTCCACTATTCAATTACACTGGCTCCATTCGCCCAAGCCATTTTAAAATTATTTGACATCTCAATGACCTAGTTTCTTAAAAGGATATAAACTTTGAATAAGAATTACTGACAACTTATTATTATTTACAATCGTTTTGTTTGTGTTTTGTTTTGTGTTTGAGAACAAAATGGGTGTTTTGATTAAGGTCTCTACTTTTGCCAATCTAGACAGCACATGATTTCGTCACACGACTGACTTCAAAAGGCAGCAAGTCCAAGTGATGGAACATCCAAAGAGAGTTTGGGGGATGAATAATAACGTTAATTTACATTTTGTGTACTCCTAAGTATTTTAAATTGGTTTTGTGGTTAACACACAAAATACGCAGAGTAAATGCAACTCTTCAAGTTTTCTCCATAGAATATTAGCATAACTAAAGCAAGGTTCCCTCAAGCAAGGTGACCATTTCGCCATAATATTTCACTTACAACGTATAACTTCTTATCAACACAAAAGTTTGGTGTGGTCGTTTAGTTCCTTTTAAACAGTTTGACTTTTCAAAAGAAATATTCATCTTGCCGGAGTGATGTCTTTGTGCAGAATTCCAAGATGGATTTCTACAGTTAAACCTATATTCAGTATTTCCCTCGCGTGATTCTCCTTGGGAGTTTTGATTACCCTTTCAGGATATCCGTTTCTACAGTCTGAGCATGATGATAAAGGGCTAAATTGGTAACAAACACTTTTATAATGTTCTGTGGGTGAATTAAAAGATGCAAAACTTGTAGGCGTGTGGTTGGATTCAGTTCAGATGCGGTGATAAGTATAGCAGTGACATGTTGCGGTGTGTCTAGAATGGAGGAAGCAGAGACCATGATCAAATCAGCCATCTTGTTTTCACAGCATACGAGACTCCGCCTCTATGCATTCACTGATGAGGACAATATGGAACTTAACTAAACTAGACAAAAAGGAACGAAACAATTCATCATTAACAGAATAAAATCAGTCTTCTTTCCCAACAGATTCGAAAGTTGCAAGTTGCTGCTGGAAAGCTACACGGAGGTTTCGAATACAAAGATAATTCTGCAAAGTTTCCCACCTGGACTTGAAGGAATGACACCCTGGAAGGACGTATTCAAACCTTGTTCGCTACAACGTCTTTTCTTACCGGTAAACAAATAAACAGATTTGATGCATTCATATGCAAACTTTGTTTGATTCGTTGAATGGAATGCTTGTCTCCAGAGTCTCCTACCGGACGTTGACGCAGTTATTTACCTTGATTTAGATGTCATAATCCTCTCCAATTTGACTGAATTGTGGGACCATTTCCATTTGATGGACTCATCTGCATTCATCAGTCTCACTCTGTTGTCAGAACCTGGAGGAATCAAGTCAATTAAGACTACAGAGCTCCCTCACTACGGAGAAAATGGAGTCAACGCAGGCGTCGCGCTAATGAACCTTACTCGAATGAGAAATCAGAATTTTGAGGAACTAATTTCTAACGTTCGGAGAGACTACGAGCACATCCGACCAGCTACGAGTGGAGACCAGTTTCTTCAAAATGTTCTATACAGCGTCCATCCTGGTAAGATTAACTGCGCATGCGCGTATCCTACGGCAACTTATAGAATCCAACTCTCTAGAGTTTGTTACCCTTTTGCCATGTGAATGGAATATGCGCTACATGCACTGCATGTGTGAAACATGTAAATGTAAGACTGCGCTCAAGAACGGAGCTGCCTTGGTCCACGGAACTAGCAACGCATTCACAAGCCCTGATCGGCTCCCGTTCTTCAAGCACATTTATGATGTTTTCAATGCCGTAAGCCTCAATTGACAATTTTGTCTTCAATATTCCTAATTTTAAAACTGTTGATATCAGTATGGCCTTGGTGAAAGCAAGATGGCGTCTCTTATAGGTAATCTCTCACTATACTTTCCAACAGGGAGCAATGCCTCCTGTTCCTTCACCTGTTCAGACAACTTCTACAAAAGAACAAGAAACTACGTAAAAAATTTATATGAATTTCCTCTTATACGGAAATAAATAATAAAAGTTGGACAATTTGAGTTGTAATTTGATGGTTTTGTCATAAACTAAACATTTGTCAAAAATGTAACTCGAGTGCCATCAAATATTTTTTGGTTGGCAGATTCACAAGGCGATGGGTGTTACGGTAACAATTTGTATAATTTTATTTAGAGTCGTGTGTCCTCTGACATTGACTCATCCGCCAATAGACTGATGTCACTCGTAATTACTTCTAGAAACTTATCCGCAACTGCTTGATTTGGGCATATCGCTGGATCTACGTTCATGAGGAAACGGATGTTACCATTGTGGGTGAGTGCAGTAATAAAAATTCCTAAAATGAAATCACAAGGTTAAACCCACACAAGCTCGTTTAGTTGATGTAACTGACCCATTCCATTTGAATGAACGTTGAATGAGAGATCGAGTATAGGCTGACCGAGGACTGTGGCGTTGTCTGTTGTCCCTGGCATGATACTCAGGCATAAAGGCAACCACATGGATTCATTAGCCGTGTTCATGAAGTCAGGAAGTGTGGAGACGAAAGTAGCTATGAATCTGCTGGGCAGTGGGAACTGGAAGTCTTTTATCGAAATTAGTTGGGAGTTGCAATCTTTGACCCTTGCTGCAGTACTAATGTTCCCAGTGGGGAGCTCCAGACCTATTATATCACTACAAAAACCAATTATTTCCTAGTTCAATTGGATTGTCACATACAAGTTGACTTACAAGTGGTTCCGGAGTCCTGCTGGACGACCTCTGGGAGGGATTGTCATAGGAATGAATACACGGGATGGGACTGTTTTTGCATTTGTCTTGCAGTAGTCGCTGATTCCACTGGCAACTGCTCCAATCAGGACTGCGGAAAATGAAACGCCGTGCTTCTTCCTTGCCTCTTTCACAGTCTGACAGGAAATTGGGACCTTTGACCTAGCCAAGACTCGCTCGTCACTCCACTTTCCCTTTGGAATTTGAATTGGATTTGGAGGGAGAAGAGAGGTACGTAAAGGTAGCTTTGACAATGAAGAATACTGTAGCAAATGGAGATGCAATCCAGTAGAGGACTTTCTTTATAAAGCCAATAGATGGGGTAGGTGGAATGTAAAGTTGAACTGGGCGATCAATGAAGCCCTGTATTAGTTGTGTAATGGATTGCCCATCAGCTAAGCCATGATGAATTTTTAACATGATTGTAGAGTTTGAAGCCCCTTGAATCACTACAATGTTCCAAGGGGACTTGCCCACTTCAAAGGGAGCTTTGAGTAGCTCCATTTCAAAATCAGCCAACCAACGCTCTTCATCCAATTCGTCTTCCGGAATGAAAGCAGTGCTCGTGTGTTCCCTCAATCTGAATCTTGTTTCATAGCTCCAAAAGCGATAACCAAGCCAAGTAGTGATGAACATTTTCAGTTCTGGATAAACTGGGCGGCCATTGTTTGATAACCCAACTGCAGAATTCTCAAATCTGTTGAAGAAATCAGAAGAATTGATCTTGCCTTGGAGCTTGAGAGTAACGGCAATGTTTTGCGTTGCTGAGCCGTCAGTTTTAACCATACTTGAGCTACTTGGAGGTAGGATTTTGTACAGATCCGATCGGAATCTTATGAGAATTGTTCTTGTGAACCATCGGTACAAGTACAAAGGAGAGAGCAGAGTTATAATCACTGTTAGGAAGAGCAACAGCACAAGGGTCAACAGTATCAACTTCAGATTGCGTAGAAAAGAAGCCATCCTGTGGCAGTTGAAGATGGGCGACTGCTTTGGTGGAACTGGAATGGAATAAGTCCTGGAAGCAAACTCCAGCAAAGCTGCTAGCCTCGAATTTGTTTCCCTTTTGTATTGGGGCGACGCAATTTATTCCACTTCTATCAATTATTGAAACTTGATCTGAAGAAACAAGTTTTCAATGTCATTCCTAGTGCCAAATTAAAACTCCTTATTTGTGAATTGCCGTCAATTACACGCACTCCCCTCCAAACTGGATTTCTTTAAACTTTTATTTCCCTTTTGGAGATTGCTATTAATAATATTCTGAAATAATTTGCCACTTACCACTTACTGGAATCACCACTTACTTCCACTATTCAATTACACTTTTGGCTATGTTCGCCCAAGCCATTTTTTAAATTTAAAATTGACTACGACCACTTGAGTGAGTTGAAGTGTAAAGACCCTTCCAAGTTCCTAATTCCTTCAGCTGGACTGATGGACTTTGCGCATTTGTTCTGTCAGTCTTGCAAGAACTAGGGAATTGCACGTGACCGACTAATGCTCATAAGGTCCAATGAAAACGTCTTAATAGACCACAGTTGACTTCATTCCGGATTAAATGTCAATGACAAAGCCCAATTTCCATACGAAAAATGATCTCTACCAAATGTTTTAGCCACGTGGACGGTTTGTAATTCAACGTGGGCCAAAATGAACCCAGAAAACTTAAAACTTTTCCTCATGCTGACATTGCCCAGTTTAATTATTTCTTCCTCCTTCCTGACAAATATTAAAACCTTTTTCTCGTTTCGTGTCTGAATTAAGATTCCAACTTCCAACATTCTTAAGGAAAAGATAACCCATTGGATTTGATTAAAAATCCTTTGTTGGGCCAAGCCAAGTCTTTTGTGATGAGGTAGAGGAGGAAGAACGTATGGAATAACGTATGGAAATGAATTTCAGAGTTGCGTAAGAGCTAGAGTTGGCTTATTACTTAGGTAAATGTAAATGTTGAATATACAATCCGGCGACCCGTTATCAGGAATTTGAATCCTCATATTCAGATACGCAGTGGCAGACTTTTGATACTATAAATAAACAGCCGACACATTTTAAAAGTTCAGTTTGCCTTTTGCAATCATTTGAAAACACCAAGTTAAAAGAAAATCACGATGCTCAATTTCTTGTTCCTTGTGTTTATTATTCAATTTACACTTGCAATTGCGAGCCCAGTCGTCCAGCCAGCTTGTATTTACAAAGAAGCGTTCAAAGAAATCAAAGGTCCATTAGATAATCTAAGTAGCCTAATTCAGCAAACAATTCAAAGCATACCCAATGGTACAGGGGAGCTTCTCAGTAGAAATCTAAATGCAATTCAGGCTTCCATCACTCTCGTGAATGCAGAGATTACGAGTGATCTCATTCCAAATGAAACAATAACCGAAGACAAAGCCAGATTCGAGCAAGTGGAAAAGAAACTGATTCAGATGGCTGTCCAAGTTACAGGAGCAGTGGGTCAAATCAATGCTGGTCTGGTTAGCCTCCCAATGGGGACCATACAGAACCTTTTCGGCGGAATTCCTCCGGTTTTAAATTCGCTTCGCGCTTGTGATTCTTCAGCAAACGGTGATTACATAACATCTCTACTCGAGACTCTACCCTTACTCTTTTAGTCTTTGAATCCTGAGTTTAAATTAATTTTAATTCGAGTATCCATTCCTCAATGTTGAAATTACTTTATTAAATCCTGAGTAAAAGAAGCAATGGTTATAAGGCTTTTAGTTCTAATGAGTTTGGTCTGCAGAAATTGTGAGTCAACACTATACACATGCGCATATTACGCTACATTGGCGTATTCGGTTAAACTTCCAGTGAACTGCCTACGCTGGTTTGCTAATTAGGTCCACTCCTTATTTATTCGTGCTTTCTACAATTTGTATTCAATTACACAAGAATTCAAATTAACATTAAGTATTTTAGTTTTCAATTAGCAACCCCGTAAGCGAAGCAGCAGTGCTCTGTATCGTGTTATCTCCATTGATGATTGCATTTCCTATCTTAATTCCCAACAGTTTCGACAGTCTCACTCGTATTTCCATCCCCATAAGAGAGTCAAGTCCAAACGTAGCAAGACTTTGAGTTCTACTCAATGGAACATTAGAATCTGGCAAGGCAGCATGGATTCTCAAGCAATGCTCAACTACCCTTTCCATCAACACTTTTTTATGCGCAAGTGTAACCCCATCGTCCATCAATTCTTGTCTCAAGACTTCCAGTTTCTCTACCTGCATGTTCTGCCCTACTTGTTTTGGCTTCTGCGCATTCTCCTTAACACCTTCCCTTTCAATACTAGAGAAAAATAGTTTCAACTTTTGTCTTTGTTCACCCAAATCTTCAAAGTCGAAATTCCCCACGACCACTTGATTAAGTTGGAGTCTAAGGACCCTTTCAAGTGCCCTGATTCCTTCAGCTGGACTGAATGGGATTGCCCCAGTTGCTTCGTATACTTGTTCCACTCCACCTAGTTTGAACCTCCCAACTTCATCCCACAAACCCCAATTGATACAAGTCCCAGGCAGTCCCAGTGACTCAGTTCGATACTGAACCAAAGAGTCCATAAACAAGTTTGCACTCACGTGGGAACTCTGCCCGAAAACACCCCAAAGGGAAGCGATGGAAGAGAAGACTACAAAGTAGTCCAATGGCAGTGCAAGTGTGGCTTGATGCAGATTCAAAGTCCCATTTACTTTCGGACCAAGAACCTTTTCAAAAGAATCTCTGCTCTGCTGGGCAATGGATCTGTCCAAATGGACTCCTGCAGCGTGGAAAACTCCCCTCAGTGGTGGGAATTCATGTTGAATTGTATCTAACACTCTCCTCACGTCTTCTGCAATGGAAACATCCCCTTCATAGTATGACACACGAGCACTAGGGAACAAGGACGTAAGGTCGCTTAACACTGTTTGAACAGACGAGTTTAAACTTTGTGTTCTACCGCTTATAACCACGTGACAACCACCAGAGCGTAGAATCCATTTGACTACTTCCATCCCAACACCTCCCAAACCCCCAGTAACCCAGTAAGTGCACTCGGGTTGGAACAACGCCACCTTCTGGGCTAGACTGATCACAACCTTCCCAATATGTTGGACTCCGTGCAGTTTCTCAAACCCAGAGTGAAAGCGACCAAGGTCAAACGCCGTGTAAGGGAGGGATTGGATTTGCCTCGTATGCAGAAGCTCCTGTATTCTCGCAACTGCTTCTACCGTGCTTGGATTTGGATCAGTTTCCTCCAGTCCTAGGTCTAGAATTGTGTACTCCACATCAGGGCGCATGTCTTGCACTTCCTTCTCAGTCCAAATGTTTAAGCGACTCAATTCTACAAACCTAGCACCTGAACCCTGTTTAAGCACTGCTAAAGAAGCCTCCTTGAAACCTATTCCTGTCACTGTGTTCACAACTACGTCAATTCCACTGCCGTTTGTCTCATTTAGAATCTGTGCACAAAAGTCAGTGTCCCTGGACGAGTAAACGTGTTTGAGACCAAGAACTTGTGTCAAGTAGTTTCGCTTTCGAACGGAACCTGCGGTTGCGTAGACAGTACAGCCATGGAGCTGTGCTAGTTGAATAGCAGCAAGTCCAACCCCACCGGTGGCTGTATGGATGAGCACAGACTCCCCTCCACGGATGTGACCTATCTTCACCAATGCTTCAAATGCAGTGTGAAAAGCAACAGGAATTGTTGCAGCAGCTGCAGAGGGAATCCAATCTGGAACTTTCATGAGAATCTGACTTGGAACCACAGTGTGGCTCCTTAGTCCTTTCCCACAGCTAATACCACACACTCGATCGCCTACATTCAAGTGACTTCCAACCTTCTCCCCAAGCCTTTCAACTACACCACAAAACTCAAATCCC
>VNWY01001867.1:0-10729 GCA_009869845.1 Pseudachorutes palmiensis
CTTGACATTTGACCCGGAAGGAGGTCACTTCCGGTCAATGTTAATACGGCGTATCAATCAGGGAACCATGACGAGTTGATTGCTGCAAGCAGCATTCAAATCGGTCCGGTAGTTCCTGAGGTATTGCGGGGTCGGACGGACAGACAGACGGACGGACAGACAGAGCATTCCCATAAAGTAGCATACGCTACTTAATAATATATAATTTATCATGGTAGGGGCAGGGGCCCTAATAAACACCCTTTCCCGCATTTTAAAAATGTTTAAATTTAAATATTGAATTAAACATAAACCATGGGTTTTGATTTAACTACGTGCACTTGACTATGGAATGAACTGCAGCTAACTTAAAAGCAAGAACGAACAAATAATATTATCGCTTGAAGGTGGCTGCATAACTTATTAATAATAAAAGTTCATTTGAACTCTTTCCTTTTGAACCTTAATCCTTTTTCTGTTTGAACAATAGAAACCTGCTGACCTTTTGAACTGAAAGTCCTAAGTGAAGGGTAAACTTCCAAAAGTATTTTCCAACTACCGTTGCCCTTCACCTTTATAGAAATCAGGAGATAAACAGCAAAGGAACTAAAGTATAAAAGAGTGACTTGAAATAATATTATGCTCCATTCAATTTCTGAACAGGAACAAGTAAACATTTTTAACTCACAAAGACAAGTCTTACTTGCATAAATAATGAAGTCAATTGCGTTGATTTCAGTCTGCTGTGGACTTCTTGTATTGGCAGGGGCAGATCCAGATAAGGTAAACAAGCAATTCAGGACTTAATTAATTTGATTAGAAATAAACAACTTGTGTTCAATTCTTGTCATTTTATTAATCCAAATAGTCAAAATGGACAAAAATGGTTTGTCGCCGTGAAGGTATTTACACACCCAATGATGAAATCACAGCCAAAGTCACCGCCTGTGAGAAAGAACCAATGTCAGAGGTAAATTTTGAAATTGGAAACCCATTTTAAATTCCAAATGAGTTCATTTTATTCCTTTGGTTTGTATAGTGTGTCTATCACTGTCAAGCAAGAGTATTTGGACTGGTGAGTTCAATTCTTTCCAGACGGAGTTGAAATTGATCTTTGTTTTTGAATTGACGCAGTTGAACGAAGACGGAACTACTTTACAGGAAATCTACAATGATTGGGTCAATGCCATTTTCCCAGAAGAGCACAAGAGACTTGCACTTGATTTCTTCAAAGACTGCTACACTAAATATGGCAAGGGATTTTGAAATCAGTTTTCTTATCTCCACTATACATTAGAAGTCATTTGTTTTACTTTTTGGTATTGCAGGTCAATTCATCGACAAGTCTGACAGTGAATGTAAAATGGCAAAGGAATTTTCATCCTGCAGTTGGAGTCTTATGAAATTTCTGGTGAGGTGAACACGATTAACATTAATTAGAATTCAGTTTTTTATTTACTTATTGCAGACATGTACTCCATCAGCACCTTAGGATGACGAAGGAACCTTAGCTGACGTGTATCTCCGTCCCCACTATAAAGTGATTAACCATGCTATAAATTATTGATGAAGTGTACTAACTAGGTGGTGAAAAACAAAGTAAAAATCTCTTGTGCGTAAAAAACAAAGACCTATTTAATAAGATTTAATAAAATAAATAACCTTCAACAAACGTTGAAGGGTATTATGAACATTGAACGTGTCAACGCCAGTTCTATTAGAAACTTCCATGTGGAATTTTTATGTAAACACGTTAGCCATCCCTCCTTATTATCATAAATACCGCATAAGATCCTTCGAGGCAATTACGGGAATGCAAGGAAGTGATGGAAATAATGGGACTCAGTTTTCTGATAAGTGTAATTTACAAGATTTTGACATTTTTTGACAAGAAAATTCCATTTTGTACATAAGCTTTGAGTTTTAATTTCAATGCAGCATTTTAACTTTAAAAAGGAATATATCAATTTTCACAACGTCTGATAAAATACCCAGGTCTAAGTTAAGAATAAGAACTGGGCCATTGGATTGACATATTGGGGTTCCAATTGAAACAATGGAATTAGTTTCTACCGTCAGCAGATATTGTGCGTCTATAGTTCCTCTTGAGACTTGAAACTGAGCTAAGCGTCGTCCGATCAAAAGACAAAAACGAAAATGGGCTTCCATGCAACACTTCTAACCACCCTGTTCATTTGCATTGTTGTAGGACAACTGGGCAAAAACTGGAAAGCAGAAGCAAAAACAGAAGTAAAAATTTAATTTGCTTTTGAATTTGTAATAAATTTCTTAATCCAAAATGAAGGATGTGAAATGCGGTGGTGGTAAATGTTTGAAGAAGTTCTGCGGAGTAGCAGGCCCAGGTTGTCCCAAAAAGGGTTCAACGGTTGCCTGCACATGTAACATCGCTGGAATTGTTAAAATAAAAGAGGCAAGTTACTGTCCGAAAGCATATTTATAACCAACAGTTATCTTGACTTGTTTAAACCCCTAGGAATTGTGCACGAAGAATTCAGCCTGTCAAATAATTTGCAACGAAATACTAGGAAAAGGGGAGACGAATGGCTTCTTGTGCGATCAAGTTTGCTACTGCTCCGCGAAACCAAAATAAAAGGAAACTCCAGCTCCAATTTGATAACTGGCATCATGAAAATTGTGTAAAAATTATTCTAAATTCGTAGTTAGCCTATAAAAGGAATTGGAATCTTGTAACATTTGAAAACTTTGTTCTTAAGATTAGATAGCTTGCACAGTATAATTTTCTGTTCTTTTATCTTCTACTTCTTTCTGGTTTATTGTTCCGATGGCATCATGAAAATTGTATAAAAATAATTCTAAATTCGTAGTTAGCTTATAAAAGGAATTGGAATCTTGTAACATTTGAAAACTTTGTTATTTAGATTAGCTAGCTTGCACAGCATAATTTTCTGTTGTTTTCTCTTCTACTTCTGTCTGGTTTATTGTTCCGATATTTACATTAACAAAATGTTGGTTTGAAGATATGGTAAAGGGAGTACAGGTTCAGTTATGGATGTTGGAATTGGATTTAATAAATGTGTAGAAACTCAAAGTAAAAAAACATTAAAAATAAGATTCTTGGTTGATCTGATTTTGTACAAAATTGAAGGCAAAATTCCAAACAAGGCAAACAAGATTCAGACAAAATATCTGCTCCTTGTGATCCAAATGAATGCAAAGCATAGAACATAAAAATAAATTAGTATAGACTAGCTCAACAACCCGGCGTTTAACCCCTGAATATCTAAACATTCTAAACATTCTAAACCGCCTGAGAAGTAATTAGTGGACAACGTTGCATCTTAACTCTAGTTAGTGAATCTTACATAAGACTCATAAGACATAAGTCGTTACATTTTACAACAAATATTTAATTATTTTAGTCGTGTTCATATTAAAATTAAAGGTTTAAATCCATTGACTTCATAAAGTGTATTTACTAAAAGATCTTTCTGGAAATCATGATTCCTTTCATAGCATAGTCTTGCAACTTGAACAGGATTCTGTAGCTAGTTTGTCTCTTGTAATACCCAAAGGAACTTAACTCTATCTTCAACGGAGGTAGAGATGCTACGTATCTCTGCAACAAAGCCTTGTCTGCTTTTGTAATGTTTGCTGCATTGATAGTGCGTCGAATGCCTTTGATGATTTTGATGGAACTGTAGTTGAAATCGCCAAGTTTGTAGTAAGTCAACACCAAGCAAACAGTGAATGCGACGAGGATCAGAGCTGTGGTCAGAAATACTTCCACCGTGAGGAGTCGATGATATCCAATGTAGAATGATAAACAACAGACGGCAACACTTACCAGCCCATTGGTCAGAAAGACAAAAACTTTGTCAACAACGAAATGACTAAAAAGAGTGGTAGATATTTGAAGACCCCTGTAGGAATGAAGGGTGACAACAAGCTCCTGAACAGGTTCGACTGCAGTTGGTGCAACTTTTAACCTTTTTAAGATCGAGAGTCCCCAGGAAATGATGATGCTACAATATGCCCCAATGAATGGAAGAGTCGCCCAGGTACACAATGTAACAGAAAATTGAACAATTGCACGTAGCGCTGTTTGGATCGCAATTGTAATGGAGTCACTCAATGGTGACCACTGCGTTGGAATGTGGATTAGCGAAGCCACAGTTACGGGAAGGCCATCACGAGTAGTGGCCACAATTACAGCGATTCCAATGGATGAGGACAATGCCGCATTCATAAGCAGTGGGATATAAAATTTACAAATCAAAAACCACTTCCCATCGTGTGGAATACCAGCTTCTTTGAATCGTTCTGCAAATTAAATTAACACCGAACACTTAAGTAATAGATCCATTTAAAAATCTCAAACAAGTTTACCTTCAATTTCTTATGAAGCTATCCAGCGTTTTGTTGAGGGCGTTCATTAACTTCTCATTTCGAATTAAAATTGTGAGATGGAATAGGTAGCAAATTAATAAGTTGATGCAGAATGTTGCTTGCAGGACGAATAACGGGAGATCTCTGTCTAAGGTGGAAGCTAGGAAACGAATAATAACAAAAATTGCGTGTGGTGTTGCAAGGATTTGATTAATGCGCCATCGAAGTGTGACTGAATAGACCAATTTATTGCATTTGGGATCCCACTGGAAAGGTGTTTGGCCAACCGTGTGGGCAAAGGACACGGCGGATATATGAAGTCGGGACAGCAATGAATCCATCGTAAGTTCCAGCAGCGTGTGTGTGGATGGAAAAGTTGTGTCGCTTTTTATAGCCAATTTGGCGCTACAAGTACAATGTCACTTGGACAGTTCTCGCTCATTTAGTTGTTGTAACCTTCAATACAGACACTTTCGTAGGAGTGGTGTTATGTTTGTCAGACACCTGAATTGATGGCAATTCAGAATTATGTGTAATGTCACTACAGTGAAAGCTGTAATAACAGAATACTTCAGCTTACGGTCAGTCTTGAAATGTTAATACCCAACTTAGCTACAGCGAATAGCGGGGTCGGTGAGAGGTTGACAGGAAGCGTTGATTTATATATTATTACGTTCCACTTTACAAAACACATCCTGCCTTTGCTAGTTAATTTTTATCTTCCCATCTCCCAATTTTAATTGGCAAAACGAATTTGATGACGCAGTTTCCAGGAAATGTATACGGCAAATCACTTGGGACTTTATAATAACCAGAATTAACATCCTCTTTCGTGCTTTAATTTCAATCCAGAGTCTATTGTATGAACTTGGGGTGACCATTTGACTCGTTTGGTTTGTGGTACCCCTTCCTCTAATTTACTTAATTTAAACTGAAGATAACCGAGCACACTTTAACGGTAAACTAAACTGTGCTGTATTCGATATTTTATGAATTTATAGTTTATATAGGACCAAAAGCGCAGCCGAAAATTGCGTCACCATGACCGCCAATGGTCAGCATTCCCAACGGCTACCGAGGCACTCCGCAATGGGAGACTGCAAATGATCATGAAGAATCCGATCTCGAGTTCGGGAATCGAATGTGGGTTTGTCGCTTCAGCAATCCTCCTACTCCTCGAACTTTGGCATCTGGTGTATGAATTGGCAATCTTCTGTAAGACGAGTGCCTTGGACCAAGCAGTCTAGAGGAGTGCAAGCACATATAAGCAAGCTTCCGCCAGGACGATGACCAGGAAGAAGTTAGTCTTTCGTGCTCTGGTGTACCTGGGCGTTAGCAATTATATATCTCTTTGTATCTCTTTATATTTTATATCTCAGGGTTGGAACGGAATTTCTTCACCCAGAGCTTAATAAACAGGACGTGGAGAATCTCACAGATGACCTGGAACCTGGAGCTTCAACAAAAGTTGAAGCGCATTATAGACATTGCAACGTGTCAACGCCAGTCGAAGAAATTTCCGTGTGGTATTTTATGTAATATGTTCGCCACCCCTCGTTATTACCATAAATACCACATAAGATTCTTCCAGACAATTATGGGATGAAAGGAAGTGATGGAAATAATGGGACGCAATTTTCTGAGAAGTGTGGTTTACAGGATTTTGACATTTTTTGACAATAAAATTCCATTTTGTACATAAGGCTTTGAGTTTTAATTGCAATGCAGCATTTTTACTTTAAAAAGGAATATAACTTGTCACTCTGATAAAATACCCAGGTTTAAGTTAATAGGAAATAGGAAAGAATAAGAACTGGGCCCATTGGATTGACATGTTTGGGTTCCAATTGGAACAATGGAATTAGTTTAATAGAATTAGTAGCAGATATTGTGCGTCTATAGTTCCTCTTGAGACTTGAAACTGAGCTAAGCGTCGTCCGATTGAAAGACAAAAACGAAAATGGGCTTCCATGCAACACTTCTAACCACCCTGTTCATTTGCATTGTTGTAGGACAACTGGGCAAAAACTGGAAAGCGGAAGCAAAAACACAAGTAAAAGTTTTAATTGTTTTTGAATTTGTACGAAATTTTTTAATCCAAAATGAAGGATGTGAAATGCGGTGGTGGTAAATGTTTGAAGAAGTTCTGCGGAACAGCAACCCCATATTGTCCCACCAAGGGTTCAACGGTTGCTTGCAGTTGTGCTATGCTCAACGGAAGTACTGAAATAAAGGCTGCTAGAGTAAAAGAGGCAAGTTACTATCCGAAGGCATAACATTTATAACACATTTATAACCAACAGTTATTTCGACTTGTTTAAACCCCTAGGAATTGTGCAAGAAGAGTTCAGCCTGTCAACTAATTTGCGACGACATAGAAGGAAAAGCGGTGACGAATGGCTACTCTTGCGATGGAGATTGCTACTGCTCTGCGAAATAAGGAAACACTGGCTCCAATTTGATAACTGGCATCATGAAAATTGTGTAAAAATAATTCTAAATTCGTAGTTAGCTTATAAAAGGAATTGGAATCTTGTAACATTTGAAAACTTTGTTCTTAAGATTAGATAGCTTGCACAGTATAATTTTCTGTTCTTTTATCTTCTACTTCTTTCTGGTTTATTGTTCCGATATTTACATTAACAAAATGTTGGTTTGAAGATAAAGGGAGTACAGGTTCAGTTATGGATGTTGTACATTGGATTTAATAAATGTGTAGAAACTCAAAGTAGAAAAACATTAAAAATAAGATTCTTGTTTGATCTGATTTTGTACAAAATTGAAGGCAAAAATCCACGTATTCTTAAGGCTATATGCTAATGGCTTCATTCATTCATTCATTCATTAAAATTCATTGGAGTTTGATTGATTAGTGGGACCTAGTTTGATCGTTTGAGTAATGAGGGGAATAAAATTCACCCTAAATCGTTTCGAGACATTAAAGAACAATGGCACCACTTTCCCCTTACATTAGGCTTATGAGCTGGAAATTGGATAAATTATGGTAAAAAAATGATGTGGTGTGGAAAGAATCGATGGAGAATAATCAATATTTTCTACCATTCAAAAAATATGAATCACTTACTGAAAGCCATATTAAAATTAAACTGATATCCTGTAAACAGCCAAATTCGTTTCATTTGATGACATTTTGTTCTAAAATCCTTTCTAAAATATTTGCACTATCACTTCCGTATATAACATGGGTAGATAACATGGGTGATAAGCACGCCTTGTCGTATATCTAAATCATTCAAATTATACTTTGATTGTATTTAATGAATAATTGGAGTTTAATTGACAGAATTATTTGTTCTAGGATAACTGCCAAATCAATAGGTTATTGGCGTCAGCTGTCTTTGTAATTTTGAAATCAATCAAACTTGGCCAGAGTTTTCATGGGAGGATAGAATAATGAACTTGACTACTTAGTTAGTTTAGGGATAAGCTTCTATTCACATTTGTGATGAATACCCTTTCTTAATTACGCATTCAAAGGGTGTCTCTTAGTTGCATAATCTTTTGGTTCCTTTTTCCTCAGTATTTTGTAATTTTTATGCACCTTGGCAAATGAAGAACTTTGAACTGGCTCACTGACTAACTCCTCATCCGATTAATTACTCTTGAAAATAAAATTAGGCTCAATACATTTTTTCTTCACCAGGAAAACAGAAAACGCTTCGCATGTTCTTAATATTAGATTCTTGGTAACTTCCGGGGATCACTTTTGTTTCTAAAAGTAGAACTTTATAGTAAAGACTTACATCTTCCTCATCCTAAACATCTGGGAGCAAGAGAACAGAATTGTTTTCCTTTGTGTGACTCTACACGTCCGCGTGCAAGGGAATCTCATTTCAATATTTCTATAATTCATGCCAGATCCCCTAATGAATAAAATAAAATATAAAAGTAAATTCAGAGTGGTGCCTCCAGTTTGTAAGTTGTTAAGTTTCAGCTAAAATTCAGAGACCATGGAGGCTTCATCTGAGATGTCTACAAAGAAACCAAAGACAAAATTATTGGAAGGTAAATCACAAATTAATTGGAAGCTGTACTTAATCTTGTAAAGTAATTAACTTGTATAATTGTTGAAGACGGAGTTCCAGCAAGATACATTCTGACGCTTCTGGCCTTTTTCGGATTTGTATTGAACTACATGTTACGAATCAATTTAAGCATTGCATTGGTGGCAATGGCAAAACAGAATTACAGGTGAATCTAATAAGAAACTGGTTTTATGGATTAACGCGTTTCATTTCTAATGCTTAGCTCCCCCACGAATGGACAGACAACTCAGCACGTGGGTGTTTCATTTCTTGTTATTTTTTTGGAAAAAAGATATCAATTTGAATTTTTGTAAACAGGAAGAGGGAGAGTTCGAATGGGACAGCAGAACACAGTCTCTCATCACAGGAGCATTTTTCTGGAGCTACGTCTTTACGCAGGTACAATAATGACACTGGCTAAAACATAAATGACGGTTTTATCTTCCTAGATTCCTGGAGGTCGACTTGCTGAGATGTTCGGTGCCAAGCATATATTCGGCTTGTCAATTTTATTCTCTGGAATCGCCACACTTTTGATTCCTTGGGCAGCTGAAGAAAATCCAACAAAACTTATTTGCATCCGCGCGTTCATCGGTTTGGCAGAAGTAAGGCAGTATTATTAGATAAACTCGATAGCCTTGTGAACTTGGTTTATACAAATGAACCTTGATACTTATGTTCACTTTTAATTTACATGGCGCAACTTATCCTGCGATGCATGTACTGTTGGCCAAATGGGCTCCACCTGCTGAGCGTTCACGTACTACAGCCATGGTCTATACTGGTAACATATATACACAACATTTATCGTCCAAACGAATGCGTCTCAATTTTTAAGGAGCACAAGCTGGAACCGTTATAACGCTTCCAATGGTGGGTGCAATTATTTCGGAATGGGGTTGGAGACCGGCGTTTTATGTGTACGTTTACAATGTCCAACTAACTATACATAAGTCTATTATACTACAATTTTAGAATGGGAGCGTTTGCAGTTATTTGGACTATACTCTGGCTATTTTTCGTTTATGATACACCTCAATCCCATCCTCGAATTTCTAAGGACGAGCTGAAATATCTTACAGAAAGCATACCGCCTACGTCATTCTCTGCACAGAAAAGGGTAAATAATCTCACAAGTTTTCTTGTCCGTTTTTCATTATTGTGGTAGGTTCCTTGGTGCGAAATTTTTACCTCTTGTCCCTACTACGCAATCCTCATTTCCGGGTTGGCGTCGAATTGGGGTTTCTGGACGTTGCTCACACTTTTACCAACGTATATGAAAACGATGCTGCACTACAATATAAAAGAGGTAAAAGAAACATTACAACAGTTATTTGAGTTTTTCTTTTGTTCTTGAATTTACAGAATTCTTTATTATCCGCTGTTCCATATTTGGCAATGTGGTGCTTCGGTGTGTGTTACGGACTGTTGGCAGACCACTTGCGAACTACTGAAACTCTTAGCACAAGAAATGTTCGGAAGCTTTCGACAGCAATTTGTAACCACAATCTCTTAATATACAAAACTATGGGACTTTTTTTTTAAAATAATTGATTTGATACAGCTCTAGGGTTACCAGCTATTTCACTTTTCGCAGTTACATTTGTTGGAACGGATCCTTTACCAACATTGATCATCTTCACTTTCTCTGTTGGAATGTCAGGGGGTGTTTTTTCAGCCTACCTTAGCAACCACATTGATATTGCTCCAAGCTATGCGGGTTAAATTAGCCACTGGAAGTTATTAATTAAAAACAATTTCTGATTTGAAACACCCTTTCAGGTACCCTCCTAGGCATTGGTAATGCATTCAACACAATTCCAGGATGGCTTGCTCCACTAGTAGCCAGTACCATTATAGGAGATAATGGGGTAATTCAAATCGTTCATTGAATTATTAAGTTTTAATTAATTATTATTTGTGTTAGACTCTGTCGAACTGGCATGAAGTTTTTTACATTGCTTCTGGAATATATGCAGTTGGTTGTGTATGCTATTTAATCTTTGGTGCAGCAGAACCAGAGCCATGGAACAATTTAGAGGCCAAATCACCGTGTGCCGTGGAAAACGGAGTTTCATTGTCACCTCCCTAGCCCATTAATAATTGTCGTTAGGTCAATAAACATAGAGGACTTTGTAGATCACTTTACTGTAAAATTAGTAAAGCCTATATAAGGCTCAAAAACCACTTGAATTAACGAAGAAGCAGTTGAAAGGAGTTAAAAAGACATTGTATAAAACCTATTCTTTCAGAATAATTGGAATGTCTAGATTATTTCCCGCACATTTTCAGCTTCATTTACGTCGAGTGTTCAATTGTAATCGGTTTCGGTCAGA